>OU611975.1:7100270-7274516 GCA_914767545.1 Sesia apiformis
TTGGCGGGAGCGCGAGAAGTGAAGTCAAGTTTTTGTTTGACTACTATAAAAAAATGTGAGTTGTGTTGTTTAATTGCGATAGTTTATTAAACTTCAAACTGCATACTCGTTACGAAGAAAAGATAACTTGACATTGGCATAATGTGCCAATTAAGTTATTGCCGTAAAAAAAAAGAAGAAATTGGATTTCGATGTACGAAATACAGGATTATTATTATTATATCACTAACTCATAAGACTCATAATATAGAAAAATAGATAGGTACTTACACAAACGCAATGAGATATGGATGCAGTCTCTCCCCCCCATCGCAGTCATCTTGCGAGGCTGCCACGTTACCGGAAGTGGTCATTCTGTTAACCAGTCATCAGTTCCGCCAACCTGACAGATAGGAGATCAGCGTTAATTTGATGGCGTTTTCATTGGTGAATACTGTTAACTAAACACATTCGTTAGATAAAATTTTGAGCAAATTTGCAGTAAAAAAATCAAAAGAATAACAGGGAAATAAAATGGCATGTGGTATCTCCCGGCTTTAGAGTAGCACCACCCCATTCCTTGCCGTGGTTGCCGCTATCACAAGCTTTTAGGAATTATATCACCTCTAAACGAGTGGAGTCGCCAATCCGCGTGGCCAGCCCGCCGTTTTAAAGCCATACCTATATCCCTCATTCATTCTTGTGCATACATCGATAAAAGGCCTGGTTACTGCTTTCTTACGGTCAAGTGGCAATGGGCGGGTCATATTTGCCGCCTGGACCGGCAACTAGGGAAAGCAATCACCGAAATCCGAAGATTTTCGTGTGTTATAGACACAGTTTCAAATTCGGATTTGGAAGACAAAATCCGAACCTTTCGAATATTGAGAAACTAGAAGTTACGCGCTCTTAATTAAATGCGTTATACGTGGGGTTCAAACTGAACTGATTTGTGTCGTGAAAAAGCTAAACAAAGACTAGAGCCTTTATTGCTCTCGATTGTTTCCTCAATTCGTTTTGTATTGAAGCGACGAACATCACGGGCGAATTAGCCTTCACACTTTTTTTACAATTATCGATCTGGCGATGCAATTAGTAAAGCTCTCTTCCGTCTCATATTCATGAGATCCATAGTCTCGCTTGATAGTTTGAACTCTTTGCCTTTGCGCTGCGGTTTAAAGTATATACAGCCCTCTCACCGAGTTATCAGTTATCTCGGCATCATTAGCCGTGGTATGATGATATGTTGTGAAATGTACTGCATTTCCCACTTTATAAAATTTTCCAATGTACATACGTTTATCGATAGTGAGTGAGATATGCCAGAGCCCATTCTGTGATTTCTGTATACATTTCAACATTCATGTACATGTACATTTCTGTGTCGCAGGGCGACAGTATCCACTTGCAGTGAAATCAACGAGACATGAGCTATGTAACTGTGTGAGTGGTTGCCGAATTATCGAATCCGATTGTCGAAATGATTCGCTCTGTACACTATCGGTGTGCACTCACACAAACGCAAAGCTCATGTCTCGTTGATTTCACTGTACCCCAGGTGAACTGTATGTTCGTCTGCCGCCCTGTTCTTATAAAAAAAATACATTCTTATCCTCCATAATTAAATACAATAAATGAGTTGTTAAATAGGTGAAAGTAAAGTTGTGTTTTTGTTAAAAACTGAAATTACTGAAGTACTCTCAATCAAAAAAATGTGTTTTTAGCATTTATATGCTAAAAATATTTTATTAATTTTTTTATAGAAAAAAGACTGCAGACGAGTATACAGTCCACCCGATGGTAAGTGGACATCCGCGATACATGCCAACATCAGTCCAGAATGACAAACGTTGGCACACCCCCGGATGCAATGCCTAGGTACCTTTGTGGATGCCCCCTGGTGTTGCAGGTGTCCATGGGCGGCGGTAACACTTACCAACACGTGGGACCGCTAGCTCGTCCGCCCTCTTGTCTATAAAAAAAAAAATAAGGATTGGATTGGGAAAATGGGGAAGGATAGGATGGGAATGGGTTCTGGCATATTTCACTCACTATCGAAACACGTACGTACATTGGGAAAATACGGTAAAGTAAGAAATGCAGTACATTTCAAGGTAATCTTCTGTGAGAGGCGTATCGTGGCCAGTAGAGTGCGCCCAGCGGCTGTGGGAATGCAGCGTGCACTCTCCCTCTACAAGAGTATCAACTATTACTAATTCAACTATCAAGTATCAACTATTTATTAGTAATATGTCAAAAACTCAGAAATATAGTTTAAAAAATATCCTTCTTCTTCTGTTTTCATAAATGGCAACGGTGCAATTAGCACATTCTGCCAGTGTAAAGCTTTTCTTAGTAATAAGCAGTTTCAATGTCTGAAACGTATCCTGTCAATGTCCAGTCCCGTCGATGTAAGTCAGGAGTCGCTCAGTAAAGCGATAGTAGGTTTACCGAAGACAGAAAAGTACTGCTTGGAAGCACACGAAATATGCAGTCCTATACCTACTTTTATTTGATTATCACAAACATTATGCACAAAAACACTTTGGAGTTTAATAAACTATCACTATTAAACCACAAAACGCATAATACACAATTTTTACAATCAATCAAACAAAAGCTTAACTTGACTTCTCGAGTTCCCGCCAAAAAAATCCAAGCAATGTTAACTACGACGTGACTGCGACATATTTTTTTATTTACATTAAACTAAACAAAGGAAAACATACTTTACATCCATTTTAATTATATTTACTCTGTAACGTTTCCTTTAAAGTATTCTTACCTTGACAATAAAATAATTACTGATATACACAATCCATTCCAGCACAGTTTTCATTCAAACATTTTATCTTAAATACACAAAATAAAACTGCACAATTAAATGTAATTATCTAAAATACTGGAAAAACTGGCCAATTACAACTTTAAATATCTACTTTTTAATAAATTATTATTTTTTTATTTACAGACGAAACAAAGAAAACTAACTTTCAAAATTGAATATAGCGCAAAATAGACGCCGCTCGCGCAGCGGTTTCCCGCGCAACTAATACTTTTTTCTACGGACTTGTTGAGGCACACGCGTATTTCGTCATTATGCCCAGTTTATATCGCATAAGGTTCAAAATCACTTCAAATATCTGATTCTTTTTCTATTGCTACCCAGCATGTCGTGTGGTGTCGGCCGGCTATTAAATAGCATCACTCAATGAATAGCAGAATAGCATCACTGGCCCGTGATCCAGTACTAGACACTGATAAAACTGGTTGCAAAAAAATCTCACACAGCACTGTTGCGGACAGCCAACAGTAACATGACATGAGTGATGTGCAGTGATTGCGTAGTTGTGTATATAATGTAAAATTGTGTAGCGATAAGTATGTGCTGTGTCTAGAATAAGAATATAATGTGTAATTGTTTAGAATAAGTGTATTATGTACTATGTCTAGAATAAGAATATCATGTAACGTGTATAGGATAAGACATAGTAACATAAGTTGTAATAAATAAAGAGAATTTGGTACAAGTTGCTCAATAAAGAGAGATGCGAGGGAGGTGTTATAACTGAGGGCCTACGTACATGAGAGATTAGAGATAGCACGCTACACTAACATGAGAGGCCTACACGACCTAAAACCCCATACAAATAGTTACTGAGTAAATAAATGCAGAAAGTTAAATATTGATAGAAAACAAATCCCATGCGGGCGCTTCTCACGTGGGAGGAGCGACGCCGAGTACAACATCTGGCGCATGGCGTTTTCTCGGAATTAGGTCGTGTAGAAACCAACGCGCTGGAGCGAGAGGTACGCATGGGCGCTTCCCACGTGGGGGAGCAAGACAAGACGAGAGTACCGTTACGGCGATTCCGGGAACGGCTCGCCGTAACAATGCGGGCGGCGCGAGGTAGCGTGCTATTGGACAAAAGGGCGGAAACCCTCGGTTGCAAACATCCCTTGTTGAGCAGCTTGTATTGAGAATATAAATGGGGCCAATCTGGCCGAAATACACAGTCGTCAAGCAGCAGTCCTACGAGTTTCACTTCGACCACCCGGCCCCTCAAGAAAACCCTCCGACTAGCCGGCCTCAAGAGAACCCCGCATACATGAAGAGCGAGCGGCATACAATCATTCAAGTTAGGCACTCAGTTGCCCCGCCTGTCGTCACCCGCCGCCGCGAGCACTAGCGCGTCTTTCGCTCGTATACGACCGGTCGGCCCGCCGAGCCATTATTAGTGCGCCGGTCGTCAACAAGCACTATAGATAGGATCGAACAAAATCTACTAAATACAAACAGAAAATGGTCACTGTAATGTTGTTTTAAAATTCACGTTTTGTAGCGAAGGTCGTTTGTTTATGTTTCAAAGATTTCAGTTAATTAATTATGTATTGTGAATATTTATTAAACTATTGTCTTGCTAAATTCTATTGTAACATCTTTTGATTTTATTTTAGGTATAGAAAATTGTGTTAGACTTTGTAATTTGAATTTAATTGTAGTTTCTGTTTTCAAATTGTATTTCATTTATTTATTGGTGCTTCCTTTTCATCACAATTTATTCCCATAATTATTTATGTTCATCTAGATGTTAATATGTGCCGTATGGTGTCGGCTGACCATAGAATAGCATCTCTTCCCGTGGGCATTGGATCGTGGCCACTAAGCCACTAAGGCCAGCATGTCCCCAACCCTTTCTCCAAATTCATTCCTTCATCAACAAAGGTAGACAGCGCATCCGGGGGCGTGCCAAAGTTTGTCATATTGAACTAATGTTGGCATGTATCGCGCATGTCTATGGGCGACAGTATCCACTTACCACCAGGTGGACTGTATGCTCGCTTGCCACCTTTTTTCTATAAAAAAAAATACATTCCCCATGCATACGATAATGTGTCTATGTCCAACAATGAATGATTAAAGGGCTGATTAAAGACCATGATAGATGTTAGTTGTTACAATGTTAGTTTAAATGGTTACCGTAGGTATTAGCAATAGTCAGGGCCGTCTTAAGTCTATTCTGCGCCGGGGTGCGGGAGTGTATCCTAAGACAGTCAAACATCCTATTGTGTATCCTATGACAGTCAAATATCCTATTATGTATCCTATGACAGTCAAATATCCTATTGTGTATCCTATGACAGTCAAATATCCTATTGTGTAATTGTTTACTATAGCGTTATATTTTTTCATTACCTTTAAAAGGTGAGCGCCCGGGGTGCACCGCACCCCTTGCACCCCCTGGTAAAGACGGCCCTGGCAATAGTAGATGTCGTAATATGTTTATATAATAATACTAACGAGTAACGACACGGCCTCACTGCGTTTAGGTGACATAATAATCGCCTAGTGAACCCAAACATAGCCTATGTTTATCTGCATCAGTTAAGTTAAACTTCTTCAATTTGAAAGAATCATCAAAAAAGTTTCAGTGGTTTTTGAGTTTTCTTTTTATAGAAAGAAACCGGCAGACGATGGTAAGTGGATACTGTCGTCCATAGGCATCCGCGATACATGCCAACATCAGTCCAGAATGACAAACATTGGCACGCCTCCGAATGCGCTGCCTACCTTTGCAGATTAAGGTATGGATTGAGAAAATGGGGAGGGATAGGATGGGATGGGAATAGGCATATCTTACTCACTACCGAAACACGTACATACATTGGGGAAATACGATAAGGTAGTATTCTGTGAGAGAGGGGTAACGTGGCCAGTCGAGTGCGTCCAGCGGCTGTTGGGATGCAGTATACACTCTCTCCCTACACATCGGCGTAAGACATGTCTTACGCCGATGTGTACAAATGTACACCGTGCATAAGTAAGTACCTACAACGCAAGTTCGTGGAATTGTATGGAAGCCAAGCGTGTCACGTCACGAGTAAACTACAGCGATGAGAAACCACTAGCCGAATGAAGCGAAACATCTTCCTAGATCCGGTTCACCGGTTTTGATGATTTTTTACAATTAATTACAACGCAGTGAGTCATTATTGAAGTTTGTAACAACAGCTTGCTAGCTACACGGACTCGAAAGTCGGAAATCGGAACAGACCGAATGAGTTGCGCGAGAAGTAGGAACTTGACGCCAACTTCGAACACGCATCGACGGGCAGCTTTGCGTTCTTATACACTAAACACGGTAGACATTCATCACAGCCTTACTAATAAACATTTGCACACGGACTATACACTCGTTATAACACGGACGTTACTAATAAAACGATTTTTGACATAAGCCCTGTATACGCCTGTTATAACAGGCTCGTTTTTGTATGGAACTTTACACACCGCTTATACGGGCCAGCAGCCTTGTTTAACGGTTGTACAGACAAACACATCAGCTGTTCGCAAACTAACCGTAGACTGCAATTGTAATTCGTGTTTTAATGCATTATTCGGGAAAACTACTCATTTTATTATTTTAAAATGGATTATTTAAACTATTTAGATTTATTTGATTTATTAGATTCAGTGTTAAGTGGATGCAGGAATTTTTATTTCAACCTGTAGATTGTTACTTTTATTACAGGCTCGCTCGGGGACAACTTCGAACTAAGATAGAATCGGGCGAAGGAACTATACCAGTTAAAAATTGCAATAACATCCTACAAACGTGAGACGGTGTTATGCAGGTAGAATATAGGCTCATTTATCAAATACAATCTCATTTGCAGCATCAACATATCCAATAGGCGGTTAGGTGGAGCGAACCGCAGATATAACATTGCAGAATAAAGCTATTCATTCAGTTAGAGCATTTTCCGGTGACTTCAACCGACTGTGATTCGATTTCAAAATCAGAATGTCATTGTGTCTAATATTTTGCCTAAGGCGGTCCCACAATAGAACTGTACAATATTTACTTAAATATTATTGAATCGCGCCTTGCACCTAAATGACAATTGTTATTACACGCAATAAAATTGACTGCCCATATTCATCAATGTTTCCAGTGAGCAACGTCCGATAAAATTATGGTCGCGTTAATATTTGCGACTAAACGTAAAAAGACGAAAGCGGCGCCGGTCGAATGATACTCAAGAGCGACGTATGTTCAAGAAAACTTCAAACACGTGGCTTTACGTGCGGAGGGGAGTGACTTCAAAAATTATTTGAAAGTGGATATTGTAAAATTTCTATATTACGCAATATGTATCTGTCCCACACTCACAGGGCAATGAAAAATATTGGCCAATTAATTTTAAAACTAGCTGAAACTTTTTTACTCAATTCAATTTCAATTTATTTATTTACTAGCTGTTGCCCGCGACTTCCTTCGCGTGGTCTTCAAGTACTAATTCAGCTAATTCAGAAACGTTCACGCGCGTGCGCACGACAACTCGCTAAAGTTTTATCGCAATCGGATGAATGGTATAGTAACGCATACGGGACAAACAAAGAAACATTCATTTTTATTTAGATTTGCAACGTGCGTTACAAAGATAGTAAGTGCATACATACAGATCGACTCATTTGCCTGTAGTGGCGTGCGAGATTAGATAGGTACCTACACATAAAACACAACAGATACAAAATATATGCTTACAAAAATATATATACTTAAAAGCTATACTTAATTCAAAATATTAATTAATGGATTAAAATGGATTAATATGGATTAAAATGGAAAATGTCAAAAATTGTTCAATAATTGCGCGATTTTCAATACACTCCCTAATACTCGTAAAAACATTATGTCATTGTGGACTTGGATATTCGATATGCCTATTGGATATATATCTTATCTGTTTATATTTGTATAAAGAAAAATTGATATCTTGAGTAGGTAAATTACATTTTATTCTTATTATTTTCTTGCATGGGAGCGATTCTGGTATCGTTTCTCGACTTTCTTTCGTGGGGTCGTGCATTCAAATCCTCGGTACTGATTTAAACTTAATTACTGATTTTTAAAAATATTATGACTAGCCTGGCGTTGAAGAAAAACATACTAAGGAAACCTGCATGCTCGAGAATTAAATAAAAACTGGGGCTATTGTACGACGATCCGCAATGAGCCCACACAGCTTATGGCCCGAACAGCCCGTAAGTAAATCAGTACTGCACCTGCTTACATTATTACATTGGGGTGTAAGAGGCTCACCTACCATCTTTGGAGCCTAAGCCAACTTCACCTGCTAGTGGTGCACCCTGCTGTCAACTAACGAGGCAATGGCGTTCCCTTTTTTGCGGTGGGAGGGTTACTCCGTCGGCATAGCTACCACCCTTCCGTCGGAGTCCGCCGCCATAATGGTGCCATATTAGCCGCGAGGCCCGCATCGTGTTCCGGCGGTGAGCGGAAGAAGCCGTCCCGAAAGAGAGATTGTTGCGTGTGGAAAGGAGGACCAGCGGTTGCGGGGAATTACAGACGCGCATAGGCGTGACATGGTGGCGCGGGGATCAGGGAGACCCGGTGAAACGGTTGTCCGCTGACCGCCCGCGGGTTGTTGGGGGCCCGAACCCGGGGATCTCTCTTTAATCTCCACCCCAGGAGGCTGCCCCGCGGCACGCGAAAAATCCCTTGGAAGTTGTGCCGGAGGAGACCGGAGTGGAACCCGACTGCTGCCCCCAGGGGAGGACCGGGGGCCCTTCCGTACCCCGTGCCAGCAAGTCATACAACCTTTGTGACCTGGTTTTTCTCTGCTCCGTGCTTTGTCCTTTGATCCACATGCAACCATCTCTCTCTCCGTCCCCCCTTTTCTTATCTTCCCTATTCACACTCACTATGATGGCCAAGAAAAAGTATAATGTTCACTCAGCGGCTCATCCCGTAAGTTCCACACTACAAGTGGACTTTTGCAACATCACAGGGATGCACACAGATAGCCTGCCCGGCCGATACATCATATCTTCATTACCCCGGTTACAAACTGGAGCACTGTTTTGTGCGACGTGCTGGGGTATGCATGTACGTCCAGGAGGATATTTGTTGCCGCCGCCACAGCCATTTTGAAGACGGAGGCCTGTCGATTCTCTGGGCGCGTATTGACTACGGAGGTTCCACTAAAGTCTACGCTTGCCTTTACAGGTCTCACATCGGTGATACGGAGACGACTCGCTTTTTTGAGCGCCTACAAGAGACGACTGACTGCGTGCTCGAGCAGTTCCCTTGCGCGGAAGTGGTAATCCTCGGTGATTTCAACGCTCACCACGAAGAGTGGTTGGGATCCCGAACTACGGACCGCGCAGGAAGAGCAGCCTATAACTTTGCCCTGGCCTATGGTTTCTCGCAGTTAGTGTCCTCACCCACGAGGATACCTGATATCGAGAGCCATATATGATATCGCGTAGCAGGAGGTCCAGTAAGGCGGGAGCTCCTTACTGGACCTCCTGCTAACTACGCGGCCGAATGACTACAATGTTGTTGTTGATGCCCCGTTAGGATCATCCGACCATTGTATCATTCGAACTGCTGTGCCAGCCAAGCAATCCGTGCCGACCCACTCACAGGGGACACGCAACGTCTGGCACTACAAGTCTGCAGATTGGGATGGGTTGCGAGAATTTTACGCTTCTTATCCCTGGGGGCAGCTCTGTTTCTCGTCGGGAGATCCGGATACCTGTGCAGACTCCGTTGCCGACGTGGTGTTGCAGGGCATGGAATGTTATATTCCTTGCTCCGTGATACCGGTAGGCGGACGGAGCCAACCATGGTTTAATCAGTCCTGCAGAGAGGCCCGTCGTAACAGGGCCTGGGCCAAATCGCAGGTGTCCGAAGATCCGAACACCACCGTCTTGAGGAAGAAATTTAACGCTGCCTCGAGGTGCAGTAAGAAGATCATTGTCAGAGCAAGGAATGAGCACATCCGCAGAATTGGCGATCGACTAGTTAGCTGTCCTTCTGGAAGCCGAGCTTTCTGGTCGCTCGCCAAGGCTGCTGAAGATAACTTCTGTCAGTCGTCACTCCCACCACTGCGGAAACTCGATGGGTCACTGGCCCATGGGGCGAAGGAGAAAGCCGATCTCCTGGGCTGTCTCTTTGCCTCAAACTCGACTTTGGACGATAGAGGTGCCTCACCACCGTCTATCTCGAAGTGTACAAGCTCCATGCCGGAAATCTGTTTCACCCAGCGTGAAGTCCGGCGAGCTCTAGCATCTCTTGATATCCGAAAGTCGAGCGGTCCAGATGGTATTCCGGCAGTGGTGCTTAAATTTTGCGCTCCCCGGTGCTTACGCGACTCTTCAGGCTCTCATACTCCACAAAAAGCTTCCCGTCAGCATGGAAGGTAGCTCTTGTTCACCCTTTGCCTAAAAAGGGTGACCGCACAGACCCGGCCAACTACAGATCAATAGCGATCACCTCCCTCCTCTCCAAGGTTAGAAATATTTCTCAATCAATCCATTTCAAGTAACGCATAATTACGGTACAAAGTCATGTTTTGTTTTGCAAAGTTTCATGTGCATGTTACTAATCGTTGAGGAGTGCCCTCATCAGGAGACAATCCTGATTGCAGCATCAGATTATTTCTATCATTTTAGTGTATTGTCATCAGAACTGAACAAGCATGCAAAATTTCAAAGTCGTAAGTTTAGAGGAAGTGGTTCAAATTTGGCTTGCAAGATTTGTCCCAAATATACTAACAGGTGAAGTTAAAAGCTTGTAAAAATAAATAAATAATAATGAATGTCTATTGGTCTGAGTAATGTGCATTGTATTTGATAACACAACTGGACTTTGATGCTTGATGTATACCTACTATTTATGGAACACATTCATTGTTCATTCCTTTGATAGATAATGAAAACAACCATAGATTAGGTGGTAAATAGAAGTCAAAAATAAGTGGGAAAGAGACAGAAATGTTAACGTCCACAGAAATTTAAACCGTCAAATGGAACACGTTTCAACTATGATCCGGTTATTAGAGGAAGGGCGCCCACAGCTGACATAAATCTTTAACATGTAGGAAAACTCATTTTATAAATTGATAGTCGTGAATATTTTTTTTCTATGTTATTGTGTTATGCTATGACTTAAGAAAGAAACGATATTTACATAAAATTAATTAAATATCGAACTGTCAGCGCTCTTCCTACGATAACCGCACGATAAGAGGCCCCGATTTTATAGTGATCTGTAGTTCCAACAATTAGAGTTTGACAAATGAAAGTAGAGATGAAAATGTGTGGCGAAAACAAAAAAAACAATAGTTGTTTATCACTAAAATTTCAACTGAATTCAACGCTAGGCTAATTTCAACATTGAATTCAAGTAGGTATCAAATATATTTTTTAAACTATTTTTAGTGATAATAATTGATAATGGTGTAATAACCTATAATCATAACCTATTTTGAATTTGGCGCACTTTTCCGGTCTTAACTTTTATTTGCGAGATTCTAGGGGCATTTTTGTACCAACTCAATAAATTACGCACCCTATTTCATCGAATTACAAGTAAATAGTTTAACAGATTTAAAAAAACTTTCAACTTTTAAAAAATATACTTCCTATTCTTCACTATTCTCCTTCTCCGTTATTTTAGAAGTAGAGAGTAAAGTGGGATAAAAAAATACCCACAATATCTTATTGAATTCCTTACTCCCCATACCATTCCGTAGAAAGTAAGAATGGTAAGTCTAATGCGGACAACTCCTCTTGTATGTGTATTTATTACATTATTTCATACATAATATATTTTAACATCTGTTCCATTATATAAACTGACATTTATTGTGGGTAACGAAGCGCAACGACCTTGACAAATAATGACGTTGACACTCCGTAACAAAATTGCCAGTTTAAGAAAAAATACTTTTTACTTTGGAGCATTGCTATATTTATGTGTGTTATAATAAAATTAAAAATATGTTTACAAATGCCATTATAAACTTAGGCTATATGGTAATATCAAAGTGTAACCTAAAATATTACTCTACTAAATTCCTTACTATACCACTCTACCAAAGGCTTGCAATGTCACTTAAAATTATATGAAAAGAATCCATGTCAGTATTATTCGTGTTTTTTTATAGTCAGAAGGCGGCCGACGAGCATACATCCACCTGGTGGTAACTGGATACTGTCAACCCTAGACATCCGCGATACATGCCAACATCAGTACAAAACGACAAACGCTGGCACGTTCCCGGATGCGCTGCCTACTCTTTGATATGTAGAATTGATTTGGAGAAAGGGTTGAGAAAATGGAAACAGGATGGGATGGGAATGTTCTCTGGCATATGTCACTCACTGCCGAAACAAGTACATAGGTACATTGGGGAATAGAATATAGCGGGAAACATTTCAAGGTGGTCTTCTGTGTTAGCAGTATTATCGAACACATCAATATATCGATGTGTCAATATATTATCGAACACATCGCTGCCTATTTTCAATATACTCGTATATTTTTAAACTTTTCTGTACATACTACAAGATTATTTATAGTAATGGAAAACAAAACCAAACGATATTTGTTTTTTTATCTTTATTATATACAAAGTTATTAGTGTCGACTACATGAATAATTAAAATAATTATTGTTTGGTAAAATCCGTATAGACTGACAGAGCAATAATAATTTATAAAGATTGTAACTAAATAAAACATAATCCGTTTCCAAGTAGGATATTTAGCCCGATTACTTGATTAGATTTAGGCTCATTTAAAAATTGCTTAATTTATTTAAAATTTTAAACATTTTTTATTTCATATTAGTAAAATATTTACACTTCCACGGGCTGAATAAGACAAAAAAAAATATGTTAAGAACGAGGAATATTGAATAATTAACGAATATATACTTTGTGTTGTGACCGACCTTTTATAGAGGATTAGAATCATGGATTATGTTTATGATTTTGAGTTCATTAACTCAAAATCATAAACACAATCCATGATTTTAGTCCTTCATGGACATGTCATGTCAATGGACATGAAAATATCAAGAAAGTGGTTAGTAAAAAAAATATATTTTCAAATATGTTTGAAGTACCTACATATATGTTCAAGTACCTACGTTAATATTATTATATTATGTCAAATCAAAATCATGAGCACAATGCATAGTTTCAAGATTTGGGCATAATCTGTACAATGGTACATTTTATTATTAATTTATAGTAATTATTAATTCCCGTGCCATCCTATCCTATCCCTCCGCATTTTTCCAACACATTCCCCAAATCCATTCCAATATATCCAAAGGCACGCAGCGCATCTGCAGGCATGCCAACTTTTTTCATTCTGGACTGACGTTGGTATGTATTTGGTATGGTATGTACAGTGGACACTGCGGACGACAGTATCCACTTACGATTGTAACAATACTCTTATGAGCATTGTCCTTTACCGACGTTCTTGCTGCTCTATCCCAAAAACTGGCCACTAATGGCAAACCTAAATTCTTTACTTCAAACGCTTTGACTCGATTGCTCTTTGATTTATTCTGCTGTCTAATTTTCGACTTGTAAAGACGTGCCTATTACACTTCGGTAAAGCCTTGTGTATCTTTATGGCTGTGAATAACTCATATAACGCCGTATAAAAATTTAATTGTAAAAAAATTTACTAGGTGTTTTTTTTTACTATTTTCATACTTGTACTGATAAATAAATTTCTAGATTGAAAATTGGGTGTCACTTCTTTCTCAAGAATTATAGTAATATGGTTATTTGAAGGATTTTTATTACTTTTATTAGTATCGAGAATTTAATGACTTCCACTACAATAGTACGGAAAAACTTTAAAAAATCAATAAAAAATTAAAGGGTACACATATTTTAAAAACTGGCTACATTAATTGAAAATGACCAGCTCCGTCAGTCTTCCGTCACGCGATTAAAAAAATGTAAATTACAAAATAATTATCCTTTGTTATAACTAAGTAAATAAACCATGAAATTGTATTATTTGATGTAAAATATGTTTAAAACACTTGTGTTTGAAGTATGGACATACATTTGTCGAGTCTATAAAGGAAAACATCTTATTTTTTTCACTTCGGTTTTGAATGTTTTGTGTTTTTTTTGCTCGATTGCCTGTCGAGGTAGTTTTTCCCTTACATTGTATCGATTTTGTACTTGTGAAACGACCTACGTTGTCATATCAAGTTTTTCTAATGCATAATTGTTCTTAAAACATATTTTATAACATTGTTTACATTGAGGTAATAATTCAAAAGGTGTTTTTTATGTAAATTTTAGTGAAAAAAAGTTGAACCCGTCAAGCGAGATCGTGTTGCATGCGTAAAGAGTTCCGTACACGGCATAAATACTTACGTGGTGCTTTTGTAACTCCAAAATATTTTTTGTTTTTTTTGCTGTTATTTAAAGTTTAAATAAAATTGTAATTTTATAGATTATATTTTTTTTAAATACATTAACATACAGATATAGTAACCCTTATTTTGTTTCCTTTTATATATGTATTATGAATATATCTCTGTGTAATTATACACATATTAACTAATTATAGTTTATGTATTGTATTTATAATAATATGTCATTCATATTGCAATATATAGTTTTTTTTCTTCATAATACCAATGGTGTAATTAGTACATTCTACCAGTGTTGAGTTTTCTTTGCGATAAACAATTTCAAAGTTATAAAATATATCCTGTCAATGTCCAGTCCCATCTGAGTATGTCAAGAGTGGCTCGGTGAAGCGATAGTAGGTGCACTGAGGACAGAAGAGGACTCCTTGGAAGCACATGAAAAATGCAGTCCCAAACTTTTTTGATTATCACATACACCACCACCCAGGAAAAACACTTTGAAATTTAATAAACTTACATGATACACAATTTTTACAATAATCAAAGAAAAATTCAACTTCTCTTCTTGAGTTCCCGCCAAATAGCCTTATTTTTTTAATAAAAATTGTATGGGAAATTAGGAAACTTGTATTTATTTTAAGTACTTTTGTGACAAAACATAAATTTTAACTTTTTTAACAATGTTTCATTACTGTTTCTTAATAATGTTTGGTTTTCACCACTGAACTAGAGATAATTTAAAAAGTTAATACTTAAGTTGAAACTTAGTCGTACTAGCTGGTATTTGAACTCACGACCTCATGGATTAACCTCAGAAGTAGACACCCCTAGACACCTTGAAATGAGATATAAATACCTGTAAATTCTCTAAATATTTTCACTTTTTCAGATAATAAACAAAAATCAATATAAAAATGGAAGTTGATCCAGTCGACCCACTGAGTACATATGATTTTGCATACACAATCTATGGAAATACACCACAACATAATGCTTCATATACCACAAAACCTGAATCCCAGGAATATGGAAGTGACATTAAGAATCCAATAGGGAATAATTTAAGTGACGCTCCGAATGACCACAATGGAGATGCAAATTTACCAAATACTGTTACAGAATCAAAAAATATAAGCAATGGAAACTTAAATAATAAGAATTCAATTAAAAGATCAACGAAAAGTAAGATAAAGAAAGAAAAAAGTAGTTATTGGTGTGAAAAGATAAGAGAAGAGGGATTTCCATTCTACGCATGTGCTATATGTAATGTACACTTTCCATTGTTGCGAGAACTGGATAAACATGTTAATAGCCACAAAGGCAGACCGACAAGCTATGATTTGAGACAGAAAAGCAGATTGAGAAGGAAAATGCAGAAGAAAGAAAAGAAAAAACTTAAAAAGCTGGGGAAGAAGATAAAATCTGAGTTAGACATAGAAATAAAACCAGAAGATGGTTATATAGGAAATGAAAAAGCTTCCGAATATAATCCAGATAATTTGGCATATATTCCTAATGGTAATGGTTTGGATGGGAAAATTTCCAATGAAAGTGAGGGTAGAGATTCAAAGGATGATGAGATTCCCAAGGATTCCGATGAGTACAATTTGGAGAAAATTTACAAATGTTACGCTTGTCAGAAACAATTTTCTTTGAGTTATTATTTGAAGTTACATGTTAGGTCACATACAGGTTTGTAATTTACTGCTGATATAACTATTTGGGTCTTACCTATGAAATTCCTGTTTGTTCATAGTTACTACTTTGAACTTAAATAACTTGCATTTGGCTTGGAATTCCAAATTCAAATTAATTTAAAGCCATGACATTTCTTTTCAATATCAGTAATTCATTTGTTATTCCATCAAACGACTGTTTCCTTGGATATCCTTGTTTCGACCATGGAAAATTCGCGTTAATTTCCAATGTGAGTTCCATCGTGGCAGTTAGCACAGAGGATACATAATATTAACTGTACGGACCACCAAGCACCACAAATGAACACACCGTGCAGTTTTGATTTGATTGTTTCCACTCTGGAACTTTCGACCTCAAGAACAAGCCCCGTTGACAACTTGAGACTAAAGTCAATAGTGACGAATTGAAAGCAATAGTGGAAGCGGATTCATCTCAAATCACATATGAGTTAGCAGCTTTCGGCGTAAGTGACAGAATGATACCGATTCCTTTTCGTCAAATGGGGAAAGTGAAGAAGCTCAGAAAGTGGGTATTGTATGAGCTTAATGAAAGTCAGCTGCAAACACGCGTCGTACTTTGCTGAACTGGCATAAAGATGAATGGATTCTAAATCGTATTGTCACTTGTAATAAGAAGTGGATCCTGTATGATAATTGTAAACATATAGAAATCAGTGTATAAAACTCAAAATATCCATATCACCTGACACACTATATATTTATATATTTCAGATGAGAAACCATATACATGCAGTATATGCGGCCTATCATTCATAACAGCGAGCCACCTCGGGAGACACAACAAAAGGATACATTTAGCCATTAGACACCAGTGCAGGATATGTTTCAAGAAGTTCTCTAGGTGAGACATTAAAATGAATTTGTTTTATTACTCAATCTACACGTGGTCTCCTACTAGGGTTTCTACAATTTGTTACGGAAATAACAAAACCTAATCAATCTATATTAAAATAGAATTTTTATTTTTAGATTTGAATATTTGAAAAAACACTTCGACAAAGAACATTCAGATGATAAATTGGAAGGAGAACCGTACGGTAGGTGTTCAATAATCTGTTTCAATTATAATTTCATTATTTCAATTCATTTCAATATATAATCAATATATAAATCTAATTTCAATATATAAATTTTAGTTATTAACATTATCAAAAGATGGCGTTGTACCAAATAAATTTCTTCCGTCACATATTAATGCATAAGAATAAAAATATCCGCGTTTTCGTTTTACGTGTTTCGTTCGTGAGTGAGTTATTCCAGAGCCCATTCCCATCCTATTCTATCCCTCCTTATTTTCTCAATCCATTCCTCAATCTGCAAAGTTAGGCAGCGCATCCGGGGTATACGTTTGTCTGTCTGTACTGATGTTGGCATGTATCGCGGATGTCCATGAACGACAATATCCACTTACCATCATGCGGACTATATGTTCATCTGCCGCCTTTTTACCCCAAAAAATTAAAAAGGTATCAACTACATAATCAACATGTATATTTTTGACATTGTCATTTAGATTCAATCGGTGTCTACATTTTTCAAAATTGGCTGTATAATTAACTAGAAATCTTTAAATAACAATTTGAAATAACATCTATTTCATAATTTTTTATTAGAATAATTAAAAATAAATAATTGTTTAAAACTTTAAAAGGTTAATAATAACGCTTGCTCGTCCGCCCACTAGTCTATAAAAAAAAACTGATAATAAGCTATTTTTTTTATTTGCCGCGCTATTCTAATGTCAACTTTCTTTTGACACTCTAGATAGTTTTGTGTTAGTTAATTGTTAACTTGCAGATTACAACATTATACTTCCCTACTTAAAAGAGTTAGAAGAGGAGTTGCTCAAAGAAAAGGAAAATGAAAAGACCGAGCCGAAAGAAAAGACCGAGAAGTCCGATGACACCCAAGTCGGAGACAAAAATGTTCATTGGATTGATACGGGGATAGAACAAAAAGACCGAGTCGAATTAAAAGACTTTTCAATAGAACAGGTATTTTCTTTATAGTGTTAAAAACTGGATAAGTGCTAGTCAAGTTTTTTACAGCAATTTTTTTATAATGTTGAAAACTGGATAAGTGCGAGTCAAGTTTTTTACATAATTTTTTTTTATAATGTTGAAATCTGGATAAGTGCGAGTCAAGTTTTTTTACAGCAATTTTTTTTATAATGTTGAAAACTGGATAAGTGCGAGTAAAGTTTTTTACAGCAATTTTTTTTTATAATGTTGAAAACTGGATAAGTGCGAGTCAAGTTTTTTACAGCAATTTATAATGTTGAAATCTGGATAAGTGTGAGTCAAGTTTTTCACAGCAATTTTTTTTATATAGTATTTTTTATTATAAAAAAACTATATTTTTTATATAAATAGTTTGAATTTTAACGAAACTGACAGTCCATCTGATGGTAAGTGTATACGTCGGTCCAGAACACGCATGTCCGTCGCTGCGTGGCTGAAGTTGGCCTAAGCTCTCCTACTTCTTGCGCTCCTCGTTCATTCCGTTCCGACCCGTCGCTAGCAACTCGTTACAAACCACAAAAAATGCCTAATTGCGTCATTTCTTTTTTATAACGCCACACTAGGATCCTCTGTGTCGTGGATTCCCTATGTCACACTAGGATCCCGAGACTGTGTATGTGTATAAAGACAAACACAGCACGTGTAACACCCCTACCTGAACAAACACCTGACTTTAAACAAATGATTGTCTGACCGCGTGTCGAAGTCGTGACCATTTGCACAGCAAGAGGGACAGTGCACGCTGCATTCCCGTAGCCGCTGGGTACACTCGACTGGCCACGTTACCCCACTCTCACAAACCACTACCATGAAATGTACTGCATGTCCCATTTTATCTTATTTCCTCAATGTACCTACGTGTTTCGTTAGTGAATGAGATATGCCGGAGCCCATTCGCATTCCATCCTGTCCCTCCCAATTCACAACCCTTTCTCCAAATGCATATCTCCAAAGATAGGCAGCGCATCCGGAGGCCAACGTTTGTCACTCTGGACTGATGTTGGCATGTATCGCAGGGTGTCTATGGACGACAGTATCCACTTACCACCATGTGGACTGTATGCGCGTCGGCCGCCATTTTTCCATTAAAAAAAAAAACCTACGGAATAAATCTACCCTTCTTTTTAATTGTAGGTAGTTTCACATTTAGACATAATGATGGATGGCATCGAAGAACCAGCCATTGAAGTTAAAACTGAACAAGAATGGTTAGACGTTAAAGAAGAGGACGGAATAACAGTGGAGTTGGTCAAAGAGGAGTATGGTGATGGGGATGAAGGGGATGGCGGCGCTGACAACGCTTTTGATGATGTTAAAGATGAAGAGTGAGTATTTGAAATTTCATTTGTATCATTTTTATAGGAAATAAAATAATAATATTTATTTAATAAATATCCAATTTTTTTGTGTTCTTGCTATATATTTAATACAATATATATATATATATATATATATATATAACGTCCTTACCTATGAAATTGTCGTATCCAATCAATAACTTAGGATGAATAATTTCTTCCATTATAATTAGAGAAAATTTATGAATATTTTACTTTTTTCTATATAGTCTTATATTTTATTTATTTAACCTATTTTTTCTTAATCAAATATTCATATTTAATATAAATTACATTATTAAAATTTATTTTTTAATTAACCTACTATCATATGAAAAAATTCAAATATATTTTTGTATGAAAATTATATATTCAATTAATCGAAGTATTGTCCATTATTATCAATGCACTTTTGCCATTTAAATAGAAGTTAACTGGTGCCTCTGCTATGCAGCTCCTGGCGATTCGATGAATTCTCTGACTGCGTTTTTCACTGCCCCATTGGAGTAAAAATAAATTCCCCTGTAAAAAGTTATCTAAATTCGGAAAAAAAAATGGAAAATCTGTAGGGGGCAAGGTCTCGCGAGTACGTTGGGTGACGGGGAGTTTCCAGTCGAAGTTCCTGTGACTGATACTGTCTACCGTGCAGTGTGTGGACGAGCGTTGTCACGGAGAAAGCAGTGGATTAGATCGATTGACCAGACTCGGTTGTTTGATAGCGAACTTGTCCATCATCGTTTGGGAGTTCTTCACAGTACACATCTGCATTAATTGTTGTGCCAGATCTCAGGAAGATGTAGTGTATAATACCGGCACAGGACCACCATACAGTCACCGTGAGCTTCTTTTCACTCAGTTTACAAAACACATTGTTTGGCTGTCTCCTGGGTTCAACCATTGTGACGAACGTTCTCCATGGTCGCAAACACTACGATATCTAAGCATTGACAGTCGTTTAACGGAAAAACAAATGAACAACTGATTTTGAATAAGAATGTCATAGCTTTAAATTGAAATTAATTTGAATTTGGAATTCCAAGTCAAACGCAAGATAGCTAAGTTCAAACTAGCCATTATGAACAAACGGCAATTTCATCGATAAGGCTCTGATAATAGTCTCATTTGGGATATGTAATAATTTTCTCGTACAACTGTTTTTGTTTCTTACAAAAATAAACTAATACATGAATGCAGAACACCGTCCATGTGTTTATTTAGGTTTCTCCGTCGATATGTCATGCCACATCATCTTATCCAAGAAAAACCTGGTTGGCAAGTTCAAGGGGGGGGTTGAAGCAGATGAGGGTTTCATTAAAAAGTCAAATTTGAAACTTCTTACTACCTAATGAACAAGGGCGTCGCCAATCAGTTGCCCCCCTCTAGAGATTCGAAAAAAAATTTATTTGTACCTACAATTCATATTTCTCCTATGTTCTCTCTCATCTTGACCCCCCCCCCCCCCCTCCCATCACCCGGTTCTTGATAATAAGGGTGTTCCATTTTCAAAACACATATGAAATAAATAATTCGACAGCTACTGAACATGCAACATTATAAGACTGTAGCGGGCTCTACAGTGCTCGTATAACATATCTAGTGTGTATTCTCAAATCGATTTGTGCAGGAATCTGAAATCTCTTAATTGGAATGGGCTTTCTTTTTCCAGCTACTCAGACGAAGACTACTTCCCCTCAAACACGTGGACTACCGCCACTATCGACGACTTACCTCCCGCTTACCCGCGGAAATCGGACGGTACCCTCCAATGCGATATATGCAAAAAAAACATCAGCTCCCTGTCATACATGCGCATACATATGCGGACGCATACAGGGGAGAAGCCTTTTAAGTGCAGAATATGCGGCAGAGGGTTCATTACCAGTAGCAAGATGAATAGGCACGTGCTGACACATCAGTCTGAGGGTAAGTGAGTTGCCCCATTCATCTCTTAGACTAACATGTTTATAATTTTCGCTTCATTCATTCTAGTATTTACATAATATTTTCAAATACATTATTATATACAACGTGGCATTGAAATAACGGAAATGTTGAAAATAAGCTCTTTTGTTTCGAGGGTAGAATCGACGCTATCATTTTTTACAATTTCTTTTTTCATTATTTGTTGTTCATTTCTAGTAAATTTTATATTCTACGCGCAGCTGAATTTTACGCACGTCGCTCGCGCTGCGTCCGGTCATTGCCCTGTACTTAGTAATGAGAGCTACGAATGTTTTAGATAAAATAACAAAAGTACATATTGGCAAACTTTGATTTATTCTCTAAAACAGTTTTATTTTTCGATAGATTTTTTTTTTGTATATTTTCAATTAGTTGTCATATATTTCATGTTATGCATTATTGTGACACATCGTAGGTATCAGGTTCTACAAAAATAGTATGAAATATTTGGATATGTCAATCAGTGCACTGCAACTATATCTAAATAGAAAATTAACATATATTTCATGGTTATTATTACATTAAAAATAAATAGTTGGTGGTTAATTTACTCATATGTGCATAACGCTATCCACACTCGCTCGCTCAGGCCTTTGAACTCGCCCATTCATCTCTATTACATATTAACTTGTTTATATGATATGGATTTCATCATTGATTATAATAATTACCTCGCGTTTTCACACATTCTCGTGTGTAGTACTACATATAATATAGTCCTCCTACAAAAATAGTGTGAAATATTTTAATATGTCAATCAGTAGACAAGCTATTAATTGAAAATTAAAATGACAATTCCGACAGATTACACGAGCAGTGTCTTTGTTTGAATTCTCTGGCCTTTCTTCCAAATTTGATGACTTTTTATTACATTAAAAATGAATAATAATTAATTCATATGGAAATAATTGGGGTGTTTTGCCGCTAAAATTACTTGTATTACATGATCCCAAATCATCACTAGAGATCGGATATTCGGATGCATATTTACCTACAAGGTATACAAGCTATGGAAGCGGCTTCTTAAAATAATTTATTTGTAAACCTAAATCCCGGTATTTCACAACTGATAGGATGCTTATTTATGAAACTCCTCAGCGGTTTTGAAGGTCTGATGGTGACCAGGACACAGTCGATAGGATCTAAGGCACTATTGAAGATATAAACTTCGAGTTTGGACTCAAATTCTTAGTTCTAATGGCAATTTGTAGGAATGCAGTTCTGTGGGGTCTTGGGGATTAACTTTACAAGTTTAGGTATATGCATCGTATTCTATAGTCGAAACATAAAAATTGTCGATCCCGCGATAGCGTCGATTCGTCCGATACAAAAGTGCACTCCATACTTATCAAACACCTCAACTTTAGGTAAATATGCACCCGAATATCCGATCTATAATTAACACTAAGCCATGTCCGGACATGCTGTATACATGATCCCATGACATTGATGTGAAAAATATAAAAATTTGGCAGATTATTTTCTAAAATTCGCCTCTTCAGTTCATTGAGAACTCTCATATTTTAGACGATAAACCTGAAGATAAGGAAGTGAAATCTGAAGGAGAAGGAGTCGAAAAGGACGGCGAAGCCGATGAAAAGTCAGATAAATGGTAAGTATTGTTTGATATTGTTTTTTTTTTATAGAAAGATGGTGGCAAACGACCATACAGACCACCTGGTGGTAAGTGGATACTGTCGCCCATAGACATCCGCGATACATGCCAACATCAGTCTATGCGCTGCTTACCTTTGTTGATGAAAGAATAGATTTGGAGAAAGGGTTGGGGACGTGGGAAGGGATAGGATGGGAATGGGCTCTGGCATATCTCACTCACTACTGAAACACGTACATACATTTGGGAATATGATAAAGTGGGTAATGCAGTACATTTCAAAGTATTATTCTGTGAGAGAGGGGTAACGAGGCCGGTCGAGTGCGCCCGGAGGCTGTTGGATGTCAGCGTGCACTCTCCCCTTCCAACGATAGAAAAATAGTCTCCCACAGCAGGGCACAGGCCCTTGTAAATACGGGGGGTTATCCGGTTAATCAATCGCGAGCCATTGATGATTTGTGGACATTACAATGAAAAAAAACAATTGAAAACAAGTACATTATATTTGTAAAAGAAATCCTTATAGTAGAAACAATGGTTCAATTTTTAAAAATCCTAAATATTTTTGATAATTTGAATATTTTATGGAAGTGAGAAAAAATGCAGTATGCACAAATAATAATTGGCTATTGTAATCACGTTTCCAGTAAAGAGCCATGCGAATAATACAGGGATTTAATAAAAATATAATGATTTATTTATTCAAACTTTGTTTGAACTCAGATTTTCCTTGTACAGAAAAATGTTCGCGAGTGCATAGTTTTGAATTGTTAAATAGAAAGCACAGAATAATAATGTAACGTAGTACATACAAATACAACGTGTCGCCTAGACAATACAAAAACTGATACATACCATCTAATTCAAAATATTTAAAACGGTCCTAGTGTAAAATGAAATTATTTTATGTCAAGTGTTGTTGTTACATCTAAAACTTTCGTAGCGCTCAATTCCTCAGTACAGGTCAGAAAATGGGCGCGGGTGATGCGCGTAAAGTGCAACTGCACGTATAATAAAATATATTAATTGAATCTTCCGGCCTACTTGGCCGACGTCTTCTGGAATCTCTTCTCTTTTTTACAAACGTTTCGTCAACAACAACAACAACAACGGTTGACATCTTCAGTGGCGACTGCGTTCACTGAAGATGTCAACCGCAGTTGTTGACGAAACGTTTGGAAGAAAGAGAAGAGATTCCAGAAGACGTCGGCCAAGTAGCCCGGAAGATTCGATTAATATGGACATCGGCCGAGAAAGCCTACACTCCACTATAAAATATATACTAAAATTAACAATAAATTATTAAAAGACGCTATTGTAAAAAATAGTCCATTCTACTCTCGATACTGAATACCTATTTTTAACTTTTGCATTATACATACACCCATATATACATATATATATACATACATTGAAGAGTCTGATCCTCTTTACATTTTCCCCTTTCTTTTTCCAGCTTTTCAGACGAAGATTACTTCCCCGCGAACACGTGGACGACCGCCACCATCCCCGACCTACCCCCCACTTACCCCCGGAAACCGGACGGGACTCTCCAATGCGAAATATGCGAAAAAACAATTAGCTCTGTTACATATATGCGAATTCATATGCGAACTCACACGGGAGAGAAGCCTTTCAAATGCAGAATATGCGGCAGAGGATTTATTACGAGTAGCAAAATGAATAGGCACGTGCTGACACATCAGACTGACGGTATGTCATCATCTCATCAATCTTACACATTTTGTTATTGCATAATACCTACAAAAATAGTGTAAAATACTACACTGAAACTATTGTATCTAACTAAAAATTAATAATAAATACTCTTTATGGCAAAAAAGCACATTTTTAGCACAAATAATAAATGACAGAATACAATAGGCGACCTTATCGCTGAGGCGATCTCTTCCAGGCAATCGTAGGATAGAGAAAATTAAAAGGGATATAGGTAGTGCAAAAGGACCGAAATCCACAGATGGATCATGTTCAATAACATACATTTCATATTTTTTTATTACATTATATAGAAATAATTGGCGATATATTGACTCGTATGTGCATAACACTATCCACACTCGCTCGGGGTCTTTGCCCTTTGTCCGCGTCCGCTTCCGCTGGTGAGTACGCGTCAGTAGGTATCGACTATGTATAACATATGCAGATACGAGACAATTAATCAACAGTTATTTATTCTTATTATTAATGTACTAAAAATCCTGAAATACGTGTTAATTTATATACAGTATGTCCGGACATGACTTAGTGATAATTTAGGATCACGTAATACAAGTAACATACCACATCAAAAAACGACCCACATCAAAAAACGACTCACCTCTCTATGCAGAGAACGTCAACTAAGCTTCTTTGGACATATAATGCTATCACATATGCATGAGTTGGAGAAGCAGTTGATCGTGGGACAGATGCAGGGGAAGCGATCTTGAGGTCGAATTCCAACACGTTGGTGTAAAAGTATTGTAGAGGCAACAGGAGAAACTCTACAACGATCTATTGAACTGGCGCGGGACAGAGTCAAATGGAGACAAATCACATATGGTCACGATCCTCATTAGTGAGGGAACGATAAAAAGAAGAAGAAAAATACAAGTAATTTTAGCGATAAGACACCCCAATTATTCCCATATAAAATCATTATTCATTTTTAGTGTTACACAGTCATGAAAATGTGATGTATTTGGAAGAAAGGCGAGAGAATTCAAACAGAGACTCAATGAAAGTGTAATTTGTTAAAAGTGTCATTTTAATTTTTAATTAATACGTTTAGTGTACACTGGTTGACATGTTCAAATATTTCACACTATTTTTGTAAGACCGTATATACTCAGATATACACTATACACTATATACTCAGGTATACAGTGTTGTGACAACCAACAAAATATATTTTATTTTCTTCCTTTCCCCTTCTTTATATCATACTAGCAAAACCCGGCAGACGTTGTCCTGCCATAGAAGTTGATGTACTGCAGCGCCATCTAGTGGCGAGTTACAACAAAGTCGATAGCTCGAAAACATTCTCCGTATTCAAATACCTATGTATACCAATTTTCATGGCGACCGGTTGAACGGTATAGAAGTTGATCTGCTGCAGCGCCATCTAGTGGCGAGTTACAACAAAGTCGATAGCTCGAAAACATTCTCCGTGTTCAAATACCTATGTATACCAATTTTCATGGCGATCGGTTGAACGGTATAGAAGTTCATGTGCTGCTGCGCCATCTAGTGGCGAGTTACAACAAAGTCGATAGCTCGAAAACATTCTCCGTGTTCAAATACCTATGTATACCAATTTTCATGGCGATCGGTTGAACGGTATAGAAGTTCATGTGCTGCTGCGCCATCTAGTGGCGAGTTACAACAAAGTCGATAGCTCGAAAACATTCTCCGTGTTCAAATACCTATGTATACCAATTTTCATGGCGATCGGTTGAACGGTATAGAAGTTCATGTGCTGCTGCGCCATCTAGTGGCGAGTTACAACAAAGTCGATAGCTCGAAAACATTCTCCGTATTCAAATACCTATGTATACCAATTTTCATGGCGATCGGTTGAACGGTATAGAAGTTCATGTGCTGCTGCGCCATCTAGTGGCGAGTTACAACAAAGTCGATAGCTCGAAAACATTCTCCGTATTCAAATACCTATGTATACCAATTTTCATGGCGATCGGTTGAACGGTATAGAAGTTCATGTGCTGCTGCGCCATCTAGTGGCTAGTTACAACAAAGTCGATAGCTCGAAAACATTCTCCGTATTCAAATACCTATGTATACCAATTTTCATGGCGATCGGTTGAACGGTATAGAAGTTCATGTGCTGCTGCGCCATCTAGTGGCTAGTTACAACAAAGTCGATAGCTCGAAAACATTCTCCGTATTCAAATACCTATGTATACCAATTTTCATGGCGACCGGTTGAACGGTATAGAAGTTGATCTGCTGCAGCGCCATCTAGTGGCGAGTTACAACAAAGTGGATAGCATAGAAACATTCTCCATGAAAACAGACATATATGTGCCAACTTTTATGATGATCGATCCAACGGTGTCGATGTTTATTAATCTCAGACAGATATATCAACATCCATTTTTTTATATGTATATAGATTATTTAAATCACAGACTTATTCATTCTGAAATAACAAATACAGTTTGCTGCTCATTATGAAAATATTCAATAAACAGCTAAGTGTCGCCGACCGCAATTATAATGTTGTACAGCAAAACATATTAACTCTATCAGAACGAAGAAAAAGATTTTTAAAGGCACAGTAATATTTTTTTTTTCGCACGTGATGGTAAGTGTTACCGCCGCCCATGGACACCTGCAACACCAGGGGGCATGCGGGCGCGCCGCCGACCTTGCAAAATCCTATTCACAGCTCTCTTGAAGAATCCCATATCGTGCGCTCAATGGAAAGACCTCTTGAGGCAGTTCGTTGCACAGTCTACGGGTTCGCGGTATAAAATAATTTTTGGACCGAACAGTGCGCGACACCTCCGTATCGAGGAAATGCGGATGGACCGCACTTCTGTGACTCGACCGCAATGAAAACTTTGTATTAATGCGAATAATCGGTCAGTCAATTAAAAATTAATATTTCAGATGACAAGGATATAAAGACTGAAGGCACGGAAGTGAAATCCGAAGGGGATGGATCGGGAAAAGATGAGGATAGGGATAAGAAATCCGGGAAACGGTAAGTATTATTAATCCGAGGGGGAGAGTGCACGCTGCAATCCAACAGCCGCTGGGCGCACTCTACTGGCCTCGTTACCCCTCTCTCACAGAACACTACCTTGAAATGTACTGCATTTCCCACTTTATCATATTCCCCAATGTACGTACGTGTTAAACTCAGAAGCGAAACGGAGCAAAATCAAACATAATCAGTACCATAATAATAATTTATTACATAATTACCCTAAATTATCACATTAAATTATAGAAGCTACTTATTATTACATAATTACCCTAAATTATCACATTAAATTATAGAAGCTACTTATTATTACATAATTACCCTAAATTATCACATTAAATTATAGAAGCTACTTATTATTACATAATTACCCTAAATTATCACATTAAATTATAGAAGCTACTTATTATTACATAATTACCCTAAATTATCACATTAAATTATAGAAGCTACTTATTATTACATAATTACCCTAAATTATCACATTAAATTATAGAAGCTACTTATTATTACATAATTACCCTAAATTATCACATTAAATTATAGAAGCTACTTACACTGGCTACTCGCTCGACGGACAATGGCCGACCGCCCTCTATCTTTTATGTTTTCGTTTTCCATGTACCTGACGCTGTCAATATTCAAGTTTTACACTGACGATGGACAAGTGTTGCTAGCGGATTAACTAATATTCGATGACTAATCGAATATTAGTTATAATGTGGCAATTTAATTAGCTTATTATTTAATGTATTGAGTGATGCGTGTTACATACGTGTTTCGGAAGTGAGAGAGATATGTCAGAGCCCATTCCCGTCCTATCCCTTCCCACATCCCCAACCCTATCTCTAAATCCATTGTTTCATCAACAAAGGTAAGCAACGCATCCGGGGGCGTGCCAAAGTGGACTAACATTGGCATGTATCGCGGATCTCCATGGGCGACAACATTACCACTTACCACCTGGTGATCTGTATGACTCGACCTGCCACCTTCTTTCTATAAAAGAAAAAGCATTTGCCCTCGCTTCCAAATCAATCGATCCCTAACAAATCCCCAATTCCCAGATCAATTTGTTAACCCGTTTTCAATTGACAGTATTTAATAATCACCTATTGCTTGTCTCATCGTTTTTTTTTATACGTGTCACTAAATAACACGAAAACTGATAATAGATTTGGAGGGTAGATTTTTAAGTGGACTGTAATTTTGGGGTTTTATTTATTATTTTTGATTAATTGCCGTAGCCGTACAATAATAAAGCTTCACTGACCTGAAAGCTGTCTGGTGCACCGAAGTCTTCTGCCGGCGTCGGCCCTTGGATCTCCTGTGTTGGCACTTAAAGACACTAATGCACGCACAATAAGGAATTTGGCGTAATAAAATGGAAGATTGAATATAGCGTTGCGGGAAATTATATTTTAATTATATTAGCGGTAATTTATGTAACTTCACGGTAGGAAGGATACATACGTATTAGGCCGAACGTCTCCGCGATGCAACTGTCCCGTCGTCGTTCACAACGACATCTGTCTATATTTTTGACACCTCATTGAGACTTGCTAATAAATCAATGAAGCTAGTTCTTGACAAGCGGCGGCAATCAATCGCTCGTCCAAGATCGTTCAGTGTCGAGAGCACAATCGATTCTACCAGTTTTTAAAATATACACCTTTTTCATAACTTATTGTTCATTTGTAATATATCTTTTATTCTACGCGCGTCGGCCGCGCCCTATACTGCGTAGTGAGCGCTACGAACGCTTTAGATAGAACAACACATCTTTACATGTTTGTATATAATATTTTAATGTAGTTGGCGGTATTTTTTTCTTAACTATTGAATAATAAACTATTGAACCGATTTTGATTCCCTAAATTGTGTTCCATTCGTGAAGATATTGTTTTTTTTTTTTTCTTTAAAATCAATTTTATTAATGTTATTATTAATTGGTTTAATAATAATTTAGCGACTTCGTTCCAGGACAAAAAAGAAAAAGACGAAATTTGCAAAGAAAACCAAAGATGGCGTGAAACAGAAGAAACCGTATCAAAAAAGGCCATATTCTTGCGATCACTGTAAAAAAAAGTTCCTTCACAAAGACACTTTGGAAGTCCATAGACAAACCCACGAGGGCCAAGAGAAAGTATTGAAATGTCAGTTTTGTTTGGAAATTTGCGAAAATGAGGGTAGTTTGAAAACTCACGAGGCAACACACGAGGGGCCAAAACCTTATTTGTGCACACAATGTGGAAAAACTTATAAGAGAAGGGATAGTATGGTATGTTTCTTTTTTTGTAATATTTGATTGTCATTTGTTGTTTGTTTTATTTCATTTATTGTTTGTTTTATTTCATTTGTTTTTTTTTATTTCGACAACCAACAGAGGTTAATAATAAACACGCCCCCCGATGTGCTGCCCACCTTTTGCAGATTAAGGAATGGATTGGGAAAATGGGGAGAGATAGGATAAGATGGCAATGGGCTCTGGCATATCTCACTCACAACCGAAACACGTACGCACATTGGGGGAAATACGATAAAGTAGGAAATGCAGTACATTTCAAGGGTAGTCTTCTGTGAGGGAGGGGCAACGTGGCCAGTGGAGTGCGCCCAGCGGCTGTGGGAATGCAGCGTGCACTCTTCCCCTACAATGTCCACGAAGAGGCCCACGTCCAGCAATGGACGATAATAGTTATTTGTTATACAAGAGTGCAAAGTTGCTTTTTAACCGCGTGCTCAATTTTGATGACCGAGCAAGCGAAGGATTCTAAAATTGAAAAATTAGAATCCTGAGCGTTAGCGAGGGAATCAAAAGAGCACGAGGTGAAAAATCTTTGCACTCGAGTGCAACACGTAACTTTTCATCCCACCTCAGCGAGGAAATGACTAAATGTAAAAAAAAAACATTTACAATCACAAGATACTTTTGATACTTTACTTTTGATAAAAAAGGTTGTATGATAAATTCGGCACCATGCAGGTAGAAGTAAATAGGTTTAATGACGTTTTGAATTCACAAACTTAGTGCACACGATGTTCTAAATTCAATTTACTTTATTCTCTAGCGGATAAAAACGGCTTTTGCACTCAGATATCGAAGAGCAAAAATACTCTTTCCGAGATAGGGGGATGAAAAAGGAATTTATTAGTGCTATTGAACTTGAATTGTTTTTGACTTTTAACTATAATGGTTAAGGACCATCAAACATTAACAATTTGGACTGCGTTACTCATTAGCCCTTAACGTTAAGAGTCTTAAAAAAATATTAGCCCTCGACCTTCGAGCGCTCAACGCTCGTTTTTACAACACTACTAATAACAGTGACGATAAATCTCCAGCGTCTAACATTATCGATCTCTAACATCCAACTTTAGTATAGTGTCGTACAACACGTCTGCATTCGCTGACGGCGATGAAACTAACCAATGGCTATTTTCTTCCAAAACGGTGTTATCTTCAATTGACCCACTCCTATATTTTTGTTACCGTCTCACATTACCCAGAATGGTAATGTGACGATCAGATGTACTAATAGTTGAATAGTCTCTAATACAGGGGTCGGCATTTAATTTTAACTGGGGTCCAGACGATTAAAATGTTTCAATCGAGAGTACGGAAAAAAAAATTGAAAACGCAACTAAAATGCTAAAAGAGGAACGTGGCCAATAAAAACTATCTATAAATCATTGTTTTCATGTTTGTTTATGGGAGGGGGAGAGTACACGCTGAAATCCAACAGCCACTGGGCGCACTCGACTGGCCTCGTTACCCCTCTCTCACAGAACACTACCTCGAAATGTACTGCATTACCCACTTTATCATATTCCCCAATGTATACACATGTTTCGGTAGTGAGTGAGATATTCCAGAGCCCATTCCCGTCCCATCCCTTCCCACGTAACCAACCCTTTCTCCCAATCCATTCTTTCTTCAACAAAGGTACGAGTAGGTGGCGCATCCGGGGGCGTACCAAAGTTTGTCATCTTGGACTAATGTTGGCATGTATCGCGGGTGTCTATGGGCGACAGTATCCACTTACCACCAGGTGGATACAGTCCACCCGGCTCGATTGCCACCTTGTCTATAAAAAAAAAAAAAATAGAGCGAGGTCGTTTATCTAGCTAGAAACTGTGGTACTCGTTCGCTCGCCGCTTGCATGGCAACTGATCGCTCTCGCGCTAACACTTTAAAATTGGCGCGAAAATAATATTCAAAATGCTGTCACATTATGCACATTGTACAATGGAAATAGATGGAAAGGTAGAAGGTCCAGTTTTATACCATCCGCGGTGGGCATCCGGACCGCGGTCCGCCAATTGCCCAACCCTGCTTTAATACACACACACACACACAAAGATCGAGAGCGTTAGAGCTAAATCTAAATTAAAACTCACGAAAGGAAATTCAGATTTTGTATCTAAATTTAATTCAGGAAATAACATTTTGTATTTGCGTTTTGAACTACACATAACTTTACAAATATAAGTATGAGTTAAAAATATTTTTAATTATGGCTTGTAGATTAAACTAAATTGAGTCGAACGCAGCAAGAAACAAAAATACGAAATTTGCCGCTTGGCCTGGAGTTGTGCATAATTATATCCAATTAAGATCTAAAATTGTACATGTGTCGCAATAAATATCTTCAGTTTGATCTTCAGTTTCATCTTAAAATAATAATTATAAGGTGTTCAATGAGTTACGTAGCAATGTATGTCTAAGAGATCTGTATTAGTTACTTGTGTTCATTATCTAAATTCTATTGTACTAATAAATAATTTCATTTCATTTCGTCGTGCAAATAAAGAATTCAAATTTATCCAGATATACCACCGCCATACACATAAACCTGACCGGCTCTTCCAATGCGAAGTGTGCACGAAGACATTCAATGCGCCGTGCAAGTTGCAGCGGCACATAATGTCGCATCGCAGCGCGCGCTTCACGCTGCGCTACGAGTGCCCCGTGTGCGCGCACATGTTCCACACAAAGTACCACGTGCAGATGCACCTCGCCACACACCAAAAGGAGGGCCTGTGAGTATAACTACCTTCAGAAATTGAAGCATGTTTGAAGCAGGTCTCTGTGGCGATTTTGGAGTTTTAGCAAGACTTCTGTGGTGATTTTACGTTTTTGCTGGGTTACCGGGGTAATTTTTGTGTTTTTGCCAGATTTCTGCGGCCATTTTTGTGTTTTAGCGGATTTTCTCGGGTGATTTTGGGATTTGAATTAGATTTTTCAGATTTCAGCAACAGTTCTTGTATTAGTTAGTATGTTATGTACATTAAAAGACTAATAACATTAACTAAGTAATTTATTAATATTAGACGTGAATGTGCGTCTTTTTTTTTTTTTTATAGACTAGGAGGCGGACGAGCAAGCGGTCCCACGTGATGGTAAGTGTTACCGCCGCCCATGGGCACCTGCAACACCAGGGGGCATGCGGGCGCGCCGCCGACCTTGCAAAATCCTATTCACAGCTCTCTTGAAGAACCCCATATCGTAGCTCAGTGGAAAGACCTCTTGAGGCAGTTCGTTCCACAGCGTACGGGTTTGCGGTATAAAATAGTTTTTGGACCGAACAGTGCGCGACACCTCCGTATCGAGGAAATGCGGATGGACCGCACTTCTGTGACGGGAGGTGCGGTTGTAGAAACCCGAGGTGGGAATTATATTAAACAATTCTTCAGAGCATTCCCCATTGTACAGGCGGTAGAACACACAGAGAGACGCAACGTCTCTCCGAATGCTGAGGGATTCTAAACCGCCCGTGAGAGTGGGATCGTCGACAATACGAACAGCACGTCGTTGGATAGAGTCAAATGGGTCCAATTGGTATTTCGGTGCGCCGGCCCAGAGATGAGAGCAGTACTCCATATGGGGCCTCACCTGAGCTTTGTAAAGCATTAAGAGTTGCCCAGGGGTGAAGTACCGCTTCGCTCTGTTCAGCACACCGAGCTTTTTGGAGGCCATTTTGGCCTTATTGTCCAGATGACCCCTAAATTCGACTTTGCTGGAGATGTCGATACCAAGGATCCCGATACTCTCCAAGATCTTAAGAGGTATGCTCTGAAAGCGAGGTGCTACAACAAAGGGGGTTTTTTTAGCGGTGAATGCACAGACTTGCGTCTTACTGGGGTTGAAATCCACTAGGTTCATAGAACCCCAAATCGAGACTAGATCTAAAGAGTCTTCGATTTCAGACACAAGCCTGGCGCGACTCTCTTCCACTTCGACCCGAGGGATGTTGGCGCGGCCCCTGTACAAGGTGTCTCCAGTACTGTCATCTGCATAGCAACGTATGTCACCAATTTGCAACAGGTCGTTGATATGCAGAAGAAACAGAGTTGGGGACAACACGGAGCCTTGCGGGACGCCAGCGTTAATAGACATGGTGTCGGAGCAGCTACCATCGATAACGACTCTGATGCTCCGTCCAGTCAGGAAACTGGCAACCCATTCGCATAATCCCTCGGGTATCCCGAAGGATGGTAACTTGGAAAGCAGCGATTTGTGCCATACCCGGTCAAAAGCTTTCGCAATGTCTAGGCCTACAGCCAGAGCCTCGCCTCTACTCTCAATGGCGTCAGCCCAGCGGTGTGTTAAATACGCTAAAAGATCACCAACCGAGCGATTATGGCGAAATCCATATTGACGGTCGCTAATCAGCTGGTGATCCTCTAGGTACCCAAGGAGCTGTGTGTTTATAACACGCTCCATCTCTTTGGAGAGGAGGGAGGTGATCGCTATTGGCCTGTAGTTGGTCGGGTCGGTGCGGTCACCCTTTTTAGGCAAAGGGTGAACATGAGCTACCTTCCATGCTGACGGGAAGCTTTTTGTGGAATATGAGAGCCTAAAGAATCGCGTAAGCACCGGAGACAACTCGGGAGCGCAAAATTTGAGCACCACCGCAGGAATACCATCTGGCCCACTCGACTTTCGGATATCAAGAGATGCTAGAGCTCGCCGAACTTCACGCTGGGTGAAGCAGATTTCTGGCATGGAGCTTGTGCACCTCGAGGTGGACGGTGGTGAGGCACCTCTATCGTCCAGAGTCGAGTTTGAGGCGAAGAGACTGCCCAGGAGATCGGCTTTCTCTTTCGCCCCATGGGCCAGTGAGCCATCGAGTTTCCGCAGTGGTGGAAGTGACGACTGACAGAAGTTACCCTCGGCAGCCTTAGCGAGCGACCAGAAAGCCCGACTTCCAGAAGGATAGCTTGCTAGTCGATCGCCAATTCTGCGGATGTGCTCATTCCTTGCTCTGAAAGTGATCCTCTTACTGCACCTCGAGGCAGCGTTAAATTTCTTCCTCAAGTCGGTGGTATTCGGATCTTCAGACACCTGCGCTTTGGCCCAGGCCCTGTATGCAGCCCGCTTATTACGGCGGGCCTCTCTACAGGACTGATTAAACCAAGGTTGGCTCCGTCCGCCTACGGGTATCACGGAACAAGGAATATAACATTCCATGCCCTGCAACACCACGTCGGCAACGGAGTCTGCACAGGTATCCGGATCACCCGACGAGAAACAGAGCTGCCCCCAGGGATAAGAAGCGTAAAATTCACGCAACCCATCCCAATCTGCAGACTTGTAGTGCCAGACGTTGCGCGTTCCCCGAGAATAGGTCGGCGCGGATTGTTTAGCTGGCACAGCAGTTCGAATGATACAATGGTCTGATGATCCTAACGGAGCATCAACAACAACATTGTAGTCATTCGGCCGCGTAGTCAGCAGGAGGTCCAATAAGGAGGGAGTATGGCTCTCGATATCAGGTATCCTCGTGGGTGAGGATACCAACTGCGAGGATACCGAGGTCACCTGACAAGAGAGCGTGTAGTCTATGGCCATAGGGTGGTAAGCACTCGTTTGACAGAACCACAGACAATACAGTTCTGTGGTAATTTTGTCATTTAAGATAGTTATCTGGGATATCTTCTGTGGATTACAGCGTTTTAACTAAACTTCTAGAGTAATATCTGTGTTGGCAAAGTTTCTGAGGTAAAATCAGTGTTTTAGCATGGCCCAGTTTAACTATTTCAAGGTCAAGTTGAAGTTGTCAACGCCTAGATCTCGTATCTTATTCACTCGATCAATAGTTGTATCACATCATTTAGAGATATTTAAAAAAGGGAGTTAGTTATCCGAGACATATTTGAAAGCCATTCATCCCCGAGGCCCATATCCAGTAGTGTATACTGTAAGGACTGATTGCATTGCATTATAAGATAAGTATGCAATAGTAATATTCATTTTCACATATTATCCTCTACAACTCTTCTACATCCTTTCATTACAGAATTCTAGAGGAAAATCGCAACGATATACTCGCAATGGTCCTACAGAACGCTCGAAAAATCCCTAAACAAACCGACGGGATCATCCCATCCATCCCCCCTCCGGCCGACGAACGTTCCCGCGTGTGTAACATCTGCGGAGAAGTGTTCCAACACTTTTTCTACTTGGAAGAGCATTTGAAAAGTCACGGCAGTCGAATTGCTATAGAAAATATAGAGAAGGAGGAAGAGAAGAAGTATATCTGTCCGGTAAGTTTTTTTTTTTTATAGACAATCGGGCGGACGAGCCAGCGGTCCCACGTGATGGTAAGTGTTACCGCCGCCCATGGACATCTGCAACACCAGAGGTTAGAGTATCTTTCTATATGAATGGTCCTACAAAAATAGTGTACAATATTTTAATATCAATCAGTATACACTAAAAAACTATTTATATTTAACTAAATATTTACAGGTGTTTCGTGATTTTTCTATTACATTAAAAATAAACAATTGTTGATTAATTGACTCGTATCTGCATATATATATGTTATATATAGTCGATATCTACTGACGCGTACTCACTAGCAGAAGCGGACGCGGACAAAGGGCAATGACCCCGAGCGAGTGTGGATAGTGTTATGCACACCAGTAAATTGATCACAATCATTTATTTTTAATATAATAAGAAAATCACGAAATACGGGTTATTTTTAAGTTAGATACAGTAGTTTTAGTGTACTAACTGGCATATTAAAATATTTTACACTATTTTTGTAAGACCTTATATAAGATTTTAACCAAAGATTTCTAATTAATTACTTAAACCAATTTAAAAAAACAATGTACGACGCCGATAAAATCTAGATGACAATGCCAAAAATATACAAGTGATTATTTGCACTTATATGTCAATTTATTGCCGCTTCATTATATGTTACAAAATAATATACGTGTACAGCCCAGGCACGTGTTATTAATTATATGACGCCTGATAGAAAATTCTCTGCAATTTACTTTTCTGCGTCATTGCTATAGTAACAATTTCAGGCGCTCTATTATATAACTTATAAATCTGCATGTATTATGGACTGGTACAGAGCGGCTGGCCGTACCTTACTCATGCCAATATGTCCCTATGCATGCGATAATCTCAGAAAAACGTTTTAAAAGTTACCCACTCTTAACGAAGTCTCATCCTATCCCTCCCCATTTTCCCAACCCAAACTCCAAGTCCATTCCAAAGGTAGGCACCGCATCCGGGGGGCGACGTTTGGTCATTATTGACTGATGTTGCCAATTGCCATTTACCACGAGGATGTCCATGGACGACAGTATCCACTTACCATCAGTCTTACTGTCTGCTCCCTTATTTTTCCTTGTCATCTAGATTTTAACGGCAAGCTTCAAAGTTACGTCGCCACTGATTGCAACGCGAAATTAAAGCCGTCCATATTTGTTTGCAGGTATGCAATAAGGGTTTCAAACTACACTACTATTTGAAATTACACAGTTTCACACACACAAAACAAAAGCCTTTCATTTGCCAACAGTGCGGCAAGGGTTTTATAACGAAAGGCAAACTCAAACGCCATCTTGAAACACACACGGGGTTGAAAAAATACCAGTGTCACATTTGCTATAAATACTTCACTAGACCTAGCTATCTCCGGATACACGTGAGGACCATTCACGGCAATCAGGATTATAACTTTAGGGTTGCCAAAAATTATGGGGTGGGTTTAATTGACATGATGGTGGGGAATCAGTGAGATATAGTGTTACAAAATCTGTTGATATAGAATTGAAAATAGCCAATCGTGATGAGTATTTTTTTCTTGTTTACGATTTACAATTGAAAAGTGTCAGTCAATGAAATAATGCAAAATGAGAAACAGAAATTAAAATACAATAAAACCGTTCCAGCGAAAAACTAATCAAAAGTTGCAAACGTATAAAACTGTGTTCTGTCTAAAACGTTTGTAGCGCTCGTTACTTTGTACAGGTCAGTGACCGGGCGACGCACATAGAATCAAAGATATGCTAGAAATTAACAATAACAAACAAAAAAAAACAGTATTTTAAAAACTTAAAATCTATTCCAATCTCTAAACTGTACAATCTGTTTTCTACTGTTGTACTGGGTTGATCAATAAGTTTCTGGAATCGGATACTTTACATTGAATTATAGGAATGCATTCTATTTATTTCATTCGGATCTCAAATTCAGTAGTAGCAAGTGCTTTTTTTAAAAGGAATTAAAAAAAAAACTGTCTCCAATATTTTTTTTCCTTGTTTATTTACATTTGGCGGGAATTTTATTAGTGTGCAAAATGGAGAAAATCGAAGTTCGTGCGGTTATTAAATATTTCTGGCTGATTTTTTTTTCTGTGAAATGTGTTTTTGAAGAATTGCTGTCTACTTTGCGAGACAATGCTCTGTCTTATGATTACGTTGAAAAAATAAATACAATTTGGATATACGTTTAAAATTTACATTTAACTTTAAATGTACATTTACATTTATTACGTTTACATTTAAAAATATATTGATCAACCTAGTGTATCGCCGGATATTTCACCTTTTTTTTTGTTTCATGAAATTGTTGTTATTTTCAAAATTGTATTTTGTACTATACTTACATACATTATTTTCAAAATACCTACAATCAATGATTGTTTCCAGTTTAGGAAAGTCGAAAGCATTCTGGCCGCGTTATGAGCGAACGGGTCATTGGGTGACTCATTTTGATTTGAATTAAAATTTAAAAAAAAAGTTTGTTTTAATATTTTTCGAAGTCAAAACAATAATGAACTTATGTTATGTTTATTTTTCTTTTATATGTAATATGAAAGTTACCAATAGATTTTTTCATTTTTTCCTGTTATACGAAAGTTAACAATCAAAATTAAATCAAGTTATTATTTTACACAAAAGTCATTTTATACAAAAGTAAGCATTAAAGTGAGTGTATACAAATGTATACAAATAAACATTATTAGTTTTTTTTTTTAATTACAACTGTCGTTTACAATAACCGTGTAATTTGTAATGAATCAACTTTCTTTTTTTTCTTATATTTCCTGGATGGAGGACCACTTAGTAAAAAAATGTTAGTTTTAGCATATTTTTTTTATCATTTTTGTGTGTTACTTATAATAATTAAAATGGTGTTATTTTTAATGTTTCCAATGAAATATTATTTTACTAATACGTTATGTATATATATATATCGTGTATATAATAGATTTAATGTTATATTTTATAATCAATTAGGTCGACTTTACTTTGGATATTGAAAGGATACTTTGAATTTATCTTTCTTTTACAATAATCATACATTGAACTAGACCGACAATAAGGTCTTATGTCACTTACCATATACTGTAGAGCGGGCGGCGAAAAGTATCTTTTGTTTAATTTGATAAATGTACATTTAACTAACTTTTTAATGTACAGAAAAAAAGTTTTAATTAAACTTATTTCTTTGATAAACTGAAACATTCGTAAAATTTTTATTTAACTAGAGAAAGGTTAAATTAAAATTTTTAATTTACATCTAGTGTATATAATAATGCGAGAAATGTAATTTAATGTAAAAAACAGGGTTTTTCGTGTAAAATAATAGTTACACTTTATAGTTCGATATATATTGCTTAGATTATTTTAATGAAAAAATACAGCTTTCTTTACACGTATGTAAGTTATCTTTTTTTACAAAATAAATCCTCAAAGTGATTTTAATGTTACTAAAGTAAATGGACCTTATTGTCGGAATGAACTTATTGGTGTCGGTTAAGGTTCTTCCAATTTAAAATTTCGTTGTTTCAAAATTTTGTTTAAAAGGAAACATGTTAATTGAATTCTATGTTTTGTTGTAAAATTTTATGAGTTAAGCACTTTTCCGCACAAACACTCACCCTCACCGCGTACGTACACTCGCACCGGTGTACATACATTTAGGTCTCCAATAGCAGCAGTTCCATTCGCAGCTGCTTATGAATGCAGTGTGCACCGTTGCCACCAGTAGCATTATAATACAGAGTAGCAAAGTCAGAGAAACTATTTACAAAATAACTTTTTTTGGAAAATTTGGGATATTTACACACTTTATTACACACTGTATAAGAAGTAAAACTACTGGACCGATTTTAAAAAAACTATCTCTCTTTCATTTAGGCAGATGAATTAATACAATCGGACATAGACTGCCTAGGTAGGATTTAGGTTCCCTGGGGAATCATTATATCACCTGTGCGAAGCCCAGGATCCCTGGCGCAGTGCGACCAGACTTTTAATGATCGTCGGCAAAGAGAGAACTAATTGCCGCCATCTTGAAACGTCAGTCTAATGACAGTTGCCATCTGAATGTTGTCACGAGAGAACACAACTATGCACATATATTTTGACTATACGAATCCTGCTTTTTGATAAATTTCTTGACACTAAATACATTACTATTTATTTTATTTAAATACTCCATTCATTCACATATGACATATACACATATACACGCACATATACACACACATATATACACAGATATGCACATATGACATTTACAAATGTTTCGTTAAACCTAATTAATGTATAACTTGGCATAGCATTCTACGTTTCCTCTAAAATATAGCAGATATATTTAACTTGGCAACGCCCAGAGTCGATTGTCACGCCCTCTTTCTCATTCAAAGCCCAGTAGCACTGGATGAGGTTCACATTTTTTTTTATTTATTGAAAATTGGCAGACGAGCGGCCGTGCCGCGTGACGGTAAGTGCCGCCGCCCGTGGACACCGTCAACACCAGGGGGCTTGCGGGTGCGCCGCCGACCTTGCGGAATCATGTTCACAGCTCCATATAGTAGCGTAACGGAAATATCTCAGCTGACAGTTAATTCTACAACTTTCGGGTTTGCGGTATGAAGTGTCTTTAAGCGCACTGTACGCAGCGAGGAAGTGCGGATGGACCGCACGACGATGACGAGCGGTGCGGTACGGTGCGGCTCGGTGCGGTGCGGTGGTGAAAACCCGAACCCGGTGCCGTTGGCATCAAATTGAACAGCTCTTCGGAACATTTCCCCAAAAGGCGGTAGAAAACGCTTGACGAGACGCTGACAAATATCTATAGTCCATTTTGAATACGTGTAAAGAAAGCTAAACATATTGATTAGGTTATGTTTTTAAAGTTTGCCCAATTATGGTGACGGTTACTGTCTAGATATAATTTTAGTTAAGTTTAAGTTTTTGATGTTGCTGTGAATTTTAAGGTTGTTGGTTATCTGCAGAAATAAAATGAATTGATTGATTTTTTGTGATTCGTTTCATTTTTTGGCCAAAATTGATAACCGTTGGAACACCATCCGGATGCGCTGCTTGCCTTTGTAAATTTGATTTGGAGAAGGGAAATAGGGAGGGATAGAATGGAATTGGAATGAGCTCTGGCATATCTCACTGGACAAATAAGATAAATTGGGACGTGCAGTCTCCTGTGAGACTATAGGAAAAAACTCAAAAGGACCTTCTTTGTGCCAAATTTCAAGGTTTACAATTGTCCCCGAAAAACTCCCTTCATCCACTACGATCCCCTGAGGTATTTATTTGGATTTTTTTCCACACGGAACCCCTGGTTGGGAGAGATCACAGGAGAATTCTATGCGAGATTCATTTAGATTTTTTTCTCCACATTGATCCCTCTGTAATATTACTCTTTGTGCAATAAAAATAAACTATCAAAGGCCAGGAAATTAAAATAATGTAAAAAGGGATAAAATCACACTTTTTTTTTATTAATTCCCAGACTAAAAAAAAACCAGTCATGATACAATATTTTTTTATTAATTCGTGCATAAACTTTAAGCCACAAAAATGGCGGCATTTGTCATTCACTTTTAAAAATACAATTTAATAAACGTTTAATAAACCTCACACAGTCCTCGCTTAAACAATAAGTGAGTTTCAAAATTGCACACATGATTTCTGTGAGCTTTGTGTTACCAGTCGGACATTGTACAAACCTACCAATTTCTACCAAGTAATCTACCAGGAGGTCGCAGCAAACAACAGTCTCGACCGGTCATTTTAATAGTCGACGCCACAGAATCATTCCTTTTCTTATCCTTCTTTGCACACTTAATGTTCTGATACTTACTATTGGTATTATCATCGGTGGCGTTTTTCCAAATAATTTCGTCACCTTTGCTCTTAGATTTGTCTTTTTTCTTCGTATTCTCGTGTTTTTTTTTGGACGCGTTGTTTTTTTTCTTACTAAACGCGTCTTCATTTCGCTTAGGCTCGTCTTCCCTTTTTTCGTTGGCTTCTAGACTTTCGTTCACGGTTTGTTTTTCGAGGCACTCGCAATGGGATGATATAATGCTAGCTGTATCTCCATCCGTCATCTCATCTTCATTATTATTTTTCGTTTTAACCGGCAACTGAAATAGAATGTTATTAACACACCATCAGCCTATGTCTTTCTACTGCTGCATATTGGCCTCTCCCAACGCTCTTCTACCAGCAACACTTTCAAGTCGTTGATCCACTTAGCCAGAAGACGTCCACACTCCACTTCACGTAGTTTTAGGGAAATGCAGATGACGAAAGGTGTGATAATAAAATCCCGAAGTTAACTTCGAATTGAACAGCTCCTCGAAACGATCTGTTTGCATGTGGACAGTTTCTCATAGAGAGCAAGTCGAGTTAATTCTAGTACTGTCATTGAATCCATCAAAGTTAGACACATTGTTAGTTTATAATAAAGATTGGTGCATTAAAATAACGAAACCTAACCCGTTTTTTTTTCTGTTTAAAAACGGATTCTGTCCGTTTGAGAATGTCCTTATGCCAACAAACATTCAAAACATTCCACCCTGCATAGGCGGTAGAAAAAGAGGCTAACCGATAGTCTACTATTCGGGCAGCAGTGAGGACAAAGCCAAATGAGTTTAGTGTTACTGCAGGTTCATGCTAAATTCATATAGTTTTCATAGGAGCACACCATTTCATCCATCGATGTCGTAAAAAGCGACATAAGGATAACGAAGCCACTACCACATACTCTGAGAAACACCTCTAAAAGAGTGGAGTGGAAACCTCTAAAAAGTTCAGCAGTGAACGATGTACCCTTATAAATGTACCTTATAAATGTACCCTTATAAATGTACCTTATAAATGTACCCTTATAAATGTACCCTATAAATGTACCTTATAAATGTACCCTTATAAATGTACCCTTATTAATGTACCCTTATAAATGTACCTTATAAATGTACCCTTATAAATGTACCTTATAAATGTACCCTTATAAATGTACCTTATAAATGTACCCTTATAAATGTACCCTTATAAATGTACCTTATAAATGTACCCTTATAAATGTACCTTATAAATGTACCCTTATAAATGTACCTTATAAATGTACCCTTATAAATGTACCCTTATAAATGTACCTTATAAATGTACCCTTATAAATGTACCCTTATAAATGTACCTTATAAATGTACCCTTATAAATGTACCTTATAAATGTACCCTTATAAATTTTATTAAATTTAAAATAAAATGCTTGCTCTCCTGCGTGTCCAATATAACAACGCTTTTAGGGTGCTGTTGATCCCGAACTATAGAACTAATGCATCGGCGATGTTTGCCGAAGTTGGAACTGACGCCGAAAAGTGAGCTTCCTGCAGCACACAGTACGTAGTGCAGCGCCAAAGGCATCCTGGCAATCTACCAAGTTTGACTCACCAATGGGATCGGGGTTAGGTATGTTTGGCAGAATTTGGTAGGAGGAGAGTGCTGCTGCATTCCCACAGCCGCTGAACGCACTCGACTGGCCACGTTACCCCCCTCTCACAGAAGACTACCTTGAAATGTACTGCATTTCCTACTTTATCGTATTTCCCCAATGTGCGTACGTGTTTCGGTAGTGAGTGAGATGTGCCAGAGCCCATTACCATCCCATCCTCTTCTTCCCTATTTTCCCAATCCATTACTTAATCTGCAAAGGTAGGCAGCGCATCCGGAGGCATGTCAACGTGTGTCATTCTGGATTGATGTTGGTATGTATCGCAGATGTCTATGGACGACATTATCCACTTACCATCGGGTGGACTGTATGCTCGTATGCCCGTCGCTTTTCTATAAAAAAAATACTTGAATTATCTTTTATTATAAACTTTGACTGGTAACTCTGTAACCGTAACCAGTCGTTTCATCTATCGTCCTTTCCCTTTCGTTTCTCCTGTAGTTCCTCAGGACTTGTGGTAGCTGTTACCACTATCTCTTCTCGTGGTCACTAAAGAGTCACATTTTACGACATCCACGCTTGCTCGTCCGCCCCCTAGTCTATGAGATGAAAGTCTAAAAAAAGTCTAAAAATGAAAGTCTAGTCTAAAAAAAAAAAAGAGATGAGGCGGTGGAATATCTACGGGAAGTGAAACTATGCATTTTTAAGTTTTATCCTACGTTTTCCCCACAATAAATAAATATTAATACGTCTCCCTTGTATTAATATTTATTAATACAGGCCCAGCTGTGCCCGGCCACGAGTTGCTGTGTCTGCCCAACAGATGGCGCTTACCCGGTTTTTGGGTGAAAAGCATGTTTTAACCCTGTGATAGCTATATAAAAACATACGCGTATTCGAATGCAACGTTGTGGCAAAATTTCAAAGCAATCAGTGAAGAACTTTCGGAGATTTAAGATTTTGAACAAACGAACGTTTACTATTTATATAGATATCGGCGCGCCGTCCCGGAGGTCCATGAGCAGACGTGGAATTATTTATAAATACACCCAGAAGTTTCACTTACTACTATGGTTCTTCTGATTAATTTATTGGTTTTGTGCAGCATTCTGGCGTACGACAACTTCAATCTGTAAATTTCTGAATTGGTAGCCATGCTGATGTTTCACTTATGGCTACTTTTACTGGCTACACGTCCACTTTTGAATTTAATTTACACATTATTCATAATTTAGCTTGCCAAAAATATGTCAGTGTCAATGAAATTATAGAGGAAGTCAAATGTGAAAGTATTTCTTCTAGCCTTTTAGAAAGAAGTTTAAATATAGAAAAATATCCGATCGCCAGCGCGAGTCGAATGGTTTTAGAGAAAAATTAGAGCTTCACTGCTACTGCCCTATACAGAGGCACTGGACAGGGGCACATATCGGTGCCGTTGTGTAAGAAACACTCTTTATAAGAGTTTCTTTTTAATATTTCCTTTTTTTTTGTGTATTTTATGTCTGAAATATATTCTTTATTATTATTATTTACGAGCGCTACCTGTACAACGACGTATAGTTTGTATCATCGATGTGGAAATAAACTAGATCATACGTTGTCGCGGCTCCACACATCGCCGCTTCAACATTTTTCATTTTTATTTAACTACCGTCACAAAATATGGATCGCCTGCCGTTTTTGGTGCTTACCTACATGTTTTTACATACAAAGTGTCAGTCATTCAAAATCGTGAGCCGAGACGCACTAACATTGTATCCAGTAATAAAACCAGTCAATACGAGCTAACCTTTCGGGTTTTATTTCGCCAAAGGATTAGAACTCGCCAGTGTCTCCAAGCGTAGACATACGTTCTTATCAAAGAAACCCAGTTGGCAATTTCTAGGGTTCTGAAGCAGATGAGGAGGCGTTCATTAAAAAGTCAAATTTGAAACTTAAGTAGGTAGGTACTATAAATGTTCCATTTTTAAAACTTGTGAATTAAAGAATTCGAGAGCTACTGAACAAGGAACATTATTAGACTCTAATAACGTGCCTGCCCTAGAATGCTTGTACTCGTATACAGTATAACATATTTAAAGCGCGCGCCAGATTTTCGGGAGAATTTCGGTCATAAACGCTCAGCCAAGACTGGGAGTTAAACAGATTACAGACTATATCGTTGTATGGGGCTCGTAAAGATCTACAAATTTGTATAAACACTTTTTTTCTAAAACGTACCAATAAATAAGGAAATCTTCGTGGCGCCTGTCATCGGGATTATTCATTAATTGGGAAAGAGAAAATAACAATAAAATATCATTCTTTTTCTTATAAACTTTATTGTGTATCAAGCCTGCGTGTGTATCTACATAATACAATTGCTGATTTCATACATTTACGATTTAAACAAGTTTTTTTTATTGAAAAGTGTTAAATGGATACTGTCGCCCTGCGACATGCGCGACACATGACGACGTCCTGGTAAACATTGGCAAGCTTCTGGATGCGATGTTTTCCTGAGTGTCACCAGCTAGACTGTTTGCTCGTCTGATATTTATTTATATAATAGCAAAACAAAGTTAAATATTGTGACAAAATCTCCGACGGTTAAAAAACTCTCATTACCTTTGAGTAGGTTAAAATAAAAACATAAACCAGTCCTGTTCACGATTTGCAATATATTAATACAACTCGTGAATGAATGGCCTTTACATTCGATCATTTCGGTTAAGTTGGTACAGCAGCGCCCCCTGATGAGTTAGGACCACTACACCCATTCAGGAACAAGCTCCTTCAAAAACCTTCAAAATCGGGTCAGCCATTTCGGAGAACAGTGAAATGGCTGGAATTAAGGGGATAACGTAGGATAAAACTTAAAAATATATTGTTTCACTTCCCGTAGACATTGTAAATGGCGGATAATAATAAGGCGGCTACCACAAGCCCAACTACACCACCTCCAAAACAGTCATAAAACAATAGACACCCTAAACCAAGAAACCCTAATACCAAGAAAAATGTATATTCTACCATTTCTAGAAAGATTTATAGAAACGTGAATATTTTATGTACAATAAATAATAATAAATCATTGAAAGAAGTCCGGCGTTTCCATATCGCAGGTACGAGAGGAGTGGTGGGCTGACCACCAGCATTTCCATTACCACTAACTGAAGCATGATACGATCAGTTAGTAGAAGAATCGTAAACACGTTTCGTATTAGAAACCACAGATCCAGTAAAATAAGTAGCTACATAGATGGATAATGTGTGTCGAAACGTACAAGTGATTTCTTGAGACTAATTTCAACTAATTGGCAACTAGTTATCCCGAACACCAAGAGATACAGACACAAAGATGCTCTCATAACTATTAGACGGTCAATCGACAAGTTCTGATTTTTGGCGACTATTATCGACCAACTCTCGACTAGTTCTCAACTCTCTCAGTGGTTCTGGCAGGGACACCGACACTTTTTTTTTTTGCTTTTTTGCGACTAATTATCGACCTGTCTAGTCAGAATTCAAATCCGTGCCAGGAATTGCAGCGCAATTGTAAATCTAGTGCCGAGAAGGCGTAGCCGCGAATCAATTCTAGTTAAATATATTATTCTTGTTTATAAAATCAGCAATCGCATACCCTATTCTGAAAATGACAAAGGTATTGAAAACAAATTTTGGAAAAATTACAAATAATACTAAAATGAAGCCAGTGGCGTCTCTAGGTAAAGAATGAACATTTTAGATAATGAATCTAATTTATATTTCTAACGTAGAAAGGGTCTAAAAGGTCTAGAATGTTACAGAAATTCTAACATTACCTACTTTCTGCTAGACAATGTCTAACATAATTCTATCTCAGACGTCTAACACAATTCTATCTTAGACGTCTATCACAATTCTATCTCAGACGTCTAACATAATTCTATCTTAGACGTCTAACACAATTCTATCTCCGACGTCTAACACAATTCTATCTCAGACGTCTAATATAATTCTATCTTAGACGTCTAACACAATTCTATCTTAGACGTCTAACACAATTCTATCTCCGACGTCTAACATAATTCTATCTTAGACGTCTAACACAATTCTATCTCAGACGTCTAACATAATTCTATCTCAGACGTCTAACATAATTTGACTTAGACGTACCTTACTTTATTGATGGCTCTTTTACACAAAGAGAGTTTCTCGAACATCGGTCAAAGGCTAGTACTGTTATCATCATCTGATCACTGTAATCCTTTTTATCATCACGTCAACAGTAGTGGGCGAGAATCGCATGTAGTTTGATCGTATACGAGAATCGTATACAATATTCTCGCCCGAATCGTTCCGAAAGGATCCTTGTGTAAATGAGCCTTGAGGATGTCTAGTGACGTCACTGGGTGTTAAGCCGGGTACACACTGCGTCAGCTTTAACTTCATGCTATCAATATCCATGCTATCCGCGTGATAACTTTTTTGAGTTTGTCAAATGAAAAATGGCACGAGAGGCAAATTTACAAGTCTTATGTGGTCACACTCTAAAATCAGAATTACTCTCTCTAACAAGGGGAGCATCGAATTATCGTCATATAATTAGTAATGCGATGTGAAACCTAATTAGTGTTTGTATACTGTATCACGGATCAATCGATGAGTGGGTTGTTATCTATACATATAATAAAACTGTATAACCAGCGTGTCTGTCTGTACACTGATTATATTTACCAAAAACAGATTGGGGGCGATGAAGAAAGAGTATCAGAATACAAAAAGACAATTTTGGAAATTTTTATGTCCGTCTGTTCGAACGCGCTAATCTCCAAAACTACTGAACGGATGTTCATGGGGTGTCCACAGGTTAATTGAGCTTAGCTTGGCGCTTAGAATAGGCTTTGTTTCATCGAAATCGGCCGACGAGAAGAAAAGATATCCCAATTTAGAGTTTAGAAACTAAAATTACACACGTACGAAGTCGCGGGCGCAGCTAGTTATAAATTATAATCTAAATTTTAAGTTTAATTTGTTCAGCAAGTTGAATATTAAAATTTATGACTACTAACAGAATATATTATGAAAATTTGTCAAAAATCAAATTAATTAATCTGCCATTGAAATTATCAAGTTGTAGTGAGCGCGCTATACTATTAACAAATACTATTACCTTAACAAAGATTATAATTATGAGTGAACTTCTTGATTGATACATTAATATCGTTTGGTATGGGGGGGATCGGCCCCATTAGCTAGGGGAGCTGCGGAGGCCAAAATGGAGACGATTTTTAGTAACAAATATAATTGGCAAGCCCTAAAGGTTACCTGGAAGCATCGATATGAGTATTCTGAAAGAGACCGCTTCAACGATAAGGCTTACTTTTTGTATAACATTTATTTAAACATTTCTGGCGCTTTCTTTGGTGTGCAATAAACTGTATCACCAGTAACAGTCAAAAGAAAGCCAAAGTATTTCTAGCCCTATAGATACACCATCTGCGACACGTATACCATTATACGTTACAGCTTAAGCAATGTGTACCCTTTTGTAATTGTAATGTGTGTACCTTGTGTAATCTTTAGTTTTAGTTGTAGCTCTACGCATAAAAATATTAAGAAATTATCTACCTACTAAGTACTTCCGGTAATAAAAAAGTTAATTATTATTATTACAATTTATTTGTTAACCTTTAAATATCCATACTTGCAATTATTTGTGACGTTATCTGAGCACAGGGACCTTATTGTCGGTACGGATTTATTGACCATGGTTAGAATGTTCCAACTTAAAAATTTCATTGTTTTAAGATTCTGTATAAATAGATTTTTTTTTTTGCATATATGGCAATGGTACAATTAGGACATTCTGTCAGTGTCACTTCGAAAGTCTTAAACGCATCCCGCTAATGTGCAGTCCCGTCGAAGTAAGTCATACAGAAGAAGGCTCCTTGGAAGCACACGAAAAACGCAGTGCCACGCTTGTAATTGATCACCGCAAACACTACGCAAGAAAAACACTTTGAAGTTTAACAAACTATCACTATTAAACCGCAATATGTCTAATATACTATTTTTACAATAATCACACAAGAACTCAACTTCACTTTTCTCTATAGTAACGTACCAAAAAGTTAATAAATAGAAACATGCTCGACATTTAATTTTTAAGCATTAAAAATTTTAAAAAAATACTGGTCTGAATACCTAATACAACATAGAATTATCACCAGTTACGACCTATCGCTGCAGTTAGATACCTCCACAGATATCAAAATACATAGGTATTATCCTGCTAGGACGCATTGTCCCACGGGAGCCGTCGACGCGCGATTACCGTCAGTACTATTTGAATTTTAACATGACAACATAAATTTGTCGCTTTAAATCATGAAAACATCATGAAAGGAGCAAAATAAGTCGCGTACGGCTGCAACGCTAGACGCAAAGTTCAATTAGGACACGCGCGTGCAAAGGGAATGTTTGATATTGCGCCTAGTACGATAGTATTTATTTATCAGATGGTTTCCAATAAACAATAAGGTCCCATTTCTCCATTACGTAAAAACGTCTAAATAATATCCATTCAAAGCCACGCAAAACTCGTTTTCGAATAATTAAAAAAAAAATCTATACAACACTATGTAATTGATTTGAACATATCATTTTTAAACGAACGTCTTATATATTAATAAAAATGGCGAAGATTATTAGTTTTTATTTAAAATCTGGCAAAGGAGACGTGTCAGTATGATTTTTTTCTCAAAATGTTCAGGAGTGTTGTATACAATCTCAAAATGTTGTATACGCGACCATACTTCGTATGATTTTCGCCTACATTATGGTTCACGTGATGTTAAAAACTCGGTGATAACAGTGACCAGATCGAGCGTTCGAGAAACTCTCCTTGTATAAATAAGGCATCTGACAAAACAAAAAAAAACGTGGACTAGAAAAACGGGACAAATAAAAAAAAAAGGTACTTTAAATATATTGTCGGAGTTTAAATATATTGTTTGTAAACCGATAATAAATGTTTACTGACGTCTAAACGACGTATTGTTTCGTCGTTGAGAATGGCTGTCACGTTGTGTGTATAAATGTATGGGTTTTAAGGTAAACTAACCAAGCTCAAGTAATGTCTACGTTATACGGAGATTTTCCTTGTAGTTTACAAATTTTAAAAACGTTGCCTTGTAAATAATTCTGAATATAACGGTATATAAAGGTTTCATGCATGATAGTGTGACGAGTTTCCTTTGCCAGACCTTGTGAAGGCTCCCGCGCTCGTGTGTTGCCATATCCTTAGCAACTTCACTACCAAAATTACGAGAAAAGGAAAAGAAAAAGGAAAAAAATAAAAGAAAACAAATTTAAAACTAATAATTTATTTTTATTACATAAAATTGCGTATGCCAGTATCGTGTTGTCAAAAGATTACAATCCTTAAATACACATTTTAAAATACAGGTTGCTTGCATAAACGCGGCGTTTTTGACACTTCACCCGCCGCAATTCGAAACATTCTGTATAACGCATCAATAAAACCAACTTGTCATTTTAACAACGCTAGACTAATTCTAGGTAATGTCAAATTGATGACGGCGCCCGAATTAAAAAAATAAAATAGAAAATATAAATTTTTAAATTACAAAATTTCGGACTCCAATAATAATAACAACGTAATAACTGTGTAATAATGCGGTTATTGTAACTGGGCAGCTAGCTTTATTACAATTTTAGTGAATAAATAAAATTCTAAAACTACTATTTTTAAGAATTTCTAAGAAAGAAAAAACGCGCGTTTTAATAACGCCAGTTTTTTTTATTGACGAAGGCGGCAGACGAGCACCTGATGGTAAGTACTTTCGCCCATAGACATCCGCGATACATACCAACATTAGTCCAAAATGACAAACGTTGGCACGCCCCCGGATGCGCTGCCTACCTTTGGAGGTATAGGAATGGATTTGGCGAAAGGGTGGGGAAAATGGGGAGGGATAGGATAGGAATGGGCTCTGGCACATCTCACTCACTATCGAAACACGTACGTACATTGGGGAAATAAGATAAAGTGGGAAATGCAGTACATTTCAAGGAGGTCAAATTATATATAAAATTTATATACACGTTTATATAGACAGCATTTGGCGCTGATACATTGCAATTTAGTGACACAGTCGTGTTATTAAGTCCCTCCCACACGTGACAATTAAGTGCTATAATTGTATTGTAACTATCAATCTTTAATGAGACTTACATGTGGTATAAAAACACCTTTTTTGTCATATAATCGCATCAAAAAATCTCATTTTGCTAATTGGGTTAGCCAGCGGTCGAGCCGCCCAGTTAAAAACCGCGCCTAACTAAACAATACAAACTCATTTGCGTTCCATTATCAACGTATTCCATATGCGGCTAGGTAACGCCCACAGCAAACCTGTACATTTAATTAGAGCAACGAATTTGAACTCCACAGTCCTAGCAATAAGTCGTATAGGAACGCAAAAAAGCTTGTAATCCTGCGAACGCTAGTTCTGGCAATGCCTTACATCATTTACAGGGGTCGGAATTAGGTAGTGTGATTTAAGTACTTGCAATAATATCCATAGAGCAAAAGAATGATATGGATATTCCTCAAATCCCGGGATTTCAGTTTAAAGCGTATTAATAATTCGATATTTAGATTAGATAGAATTGTAGGTTAATGTTTGTAAATATAACAACTGAAACTGAATGTTAACGTGTGTAAATCATTAATATATTAGGTACCATTGATTAATTTTGTTTTATTTATCTTATCTCTAGAACCATCGACCTCTACAACCCTAGAAATCATCGCGGTACCTTAAGATAGTAAATAAATGTACTGTTGGCAATAAATTGCGGTTGCCGGGATTATTTATTCAGAAAATCCCGAGAAATGTCCATGTTCATATCAACATTTCGTTGCAAGTACATAAATCACACTACCTAATTCCGACCTCGTATAATCATTTACGTCCCCATTAACAAAAAAAGAATAAATTACACAAGTAGGCTAGCCATAATTCCTTAACGTAATATAAGAGTGCTAACGTACATATATTTGTTTTATATTATCTGTGTACACTCGCCTACACAAGGCGTAAAAATATAATCAATTACATATAAAAAACACGTGTAGTTAAAAAGATTAAGCCATGTCTATTTCAATGTCCATGAAAATTGAGTTAAGTATTGTGAAATATCAAAAAATAATGGGCCAGTGATTGGCAGAAAACTGCCAGTAACAAATGAAGTTTGTGACAGCTAAAGATGTCGTGTAGAGGCTTCTAGATGAACTGACTGTCTTTTGGCAATACCAAACTAATCTGATAATGTCAGTTGGAAGATGGCGGATAAAATGGTCAGTCAATATGATTTGATGGTAGTTTTCAGTGGTCATTTAAATGATTTAAAATATACTGAAATTGGTGGAAACAGTAAAATTATCATTATCATTAAAATTGATACAAAATTTAGTATCATATTCATATAACTAGATAAAAGTAAGTGACAATGTCAGTTGGAAGATGTTCGAAAAAATTAGTCAGTCAGGGTCATTTTAAAGACATATAAAATATACTAAAATTCATGGGAACAGTAAAAATGCAATAGAATAATTAAAAATTGACAAAAGAATGATTTTATTTAACATATATGAAGATGAAACAATAGAATTACTTTAAAATTATAAAAACATTTGTGTAGGCGACTGCACCGTACTATTAATTATAAACTTTAAAAGCACAAATGGCATAGGGCCTGTTTTTTTTTTAATAAAAAAGGTCGCTGGCCCCCTAATGAAGCATCATATGCCTGTCAAAGAACACCATGTATATTATTAAAAAAAAAATAACGCACCAAAATATCTTTCTGTACAAGATGTCCCGACGAAAATTGCACGACATGCAATTTGTTCATTAAATTGCATAATTTATGTACCCCATTTGCGTTACATTGGCGGATTCTATTTCAATTTATATTTTTCATTTGGAATCCCATACTTTAATCCACAATAATAATTGGGCTACTATTAATAAACATTGGGCTAAAATCATAATAAAATGTACATGGTACAGCATAAATAATTTGTTGTCAAATTAACTGCCATAATCAATTTATGTTAGAATTAATTGTACAATTTTTAAATGTAACAGATATAACAACATTTGCCGAACACAACAGTGATTCAACTCGAAAAAATAATTACGATGAAAAATATAGAAGCGAGGGTGACATTTTAAAAGTTGAACGTCCAAAAAACATTGATAAATTGTTCGGTTCAAAATGTACAGAAATTAAAACTAATACAGATGAAGAACATAAAAATGGCAAGGTACAGAAAGAGTTTCCATAATAATAGAAATGTAAAACAGAATTCATTCATAAGAATTTTCGTCCTAAATACTTGAATATGTAGGTTGAGTTAGGTGAGAATGTGTCATCGTTTGTAAGAAAAAGATATGATTTCTGCATCGCGTGGTCTCACTGCAAGCGACTTTTTTAATGTCAAATAGTAAAATTAAGTGAGGTGGGATCATTTCACCCAAGCATAGTTTGGGTTACGCCGCATAAAAATAATGACAAATACACTTTTGACTTGAAAAAATAATCTAATTTCGTAATCGTCCAATTTTTCTTCCAAATTGTAAAAAAAAATCTAAATTTGCAGTAAAAATACGATTCAAAATGCCGAGATTATTATAACTAAAGAACTACCTAATTATATTCAACGTTCTTTTTTTAATTTAATCTTATTCGTTATTTTTTTAGTAAAAAAAAATCTTCCACTGTATTTACAGACCCTTTTAGCGTTTCGTATATAATTGTATACTTGTAGAATTATATTAATTTTATACTGTAAAAATTGTATCATTTTACAATATAAATTCGATTACAATTAGATTCGATTTACAATATAAAATGTTTACAAACTCTTTTTCTGACACCTAAGTTTATAGTCAAATTGAAAAACTTTGATACTTGAATTCAGTACAATTCTAATTTTATTATTGAGTTCAAGTATCAAAATGATTTTTCCAACTATTTTTTTTAATTTGCCGCGCTTTTCCAGTCTCAACCTTCACTCGTTAAACTCCTATACCTTACTATTGTCAAATACTGTGCACGGAGTAATGAAATGTTCGCGTGAAAGCACTTGTCGTGCGCTCTGTTGCGCTAACTAGTTTAGCGCAATGACGCATAGGGTTCTTAGTGTTTTCCCGCTTTAGCACTATAATACTCGGCGAACAGCGATTCTTTGACCTAGTTCATATACATACTTTATGTGACATTTTAAGATATTTTTACAATTATCTAACTTTCACTCTTTATAACTCCACGCTTTGTCGCTAGCAATGAGACAATCTATTTACAAACTGAGGAAGGTCAGTACCGCGGAAAATAAACCAATAGCACTGCGTTTTTTTTGTTTTTTATTTTTCGTTCAATGCAATATTTAAGGCTGTTTATCTCCGTACTAAACAGATCTTTACTACAAGAGCTGCAAATGATATTATAATTAGCCGTACAAAATTTTAAATATGTATTGATAAAATTTATTAAAAAGCGTCGTCAATGCTCACCGAGCGGTACATATTCCAGTATTTAGAAGTATGCGGAAATTACAAATTGTAAAACGTAATAATAATAATAATAAACAAAATAAAATCGATTACAGGCGTTTAATGTCGTCTTAGTATTAAAAATTACAAGTATTTTTGAAAGCGAGATGGCAGTGTTATGTAGATTGCTTATCTGCAAATAAACGAATTTCTATTTGTAACGGTTCACATTCATATATTTTGGCATAAATAGATTAAATTAGGAAGATAATAATGGAAAATCAAGTATATAGGATTGAAATGTAAATTCTGTATAATTATGGACCAGTTCTATAGAATTGAAAAAAAGAAATCAAATAGTCGAGAAAATATTGATGATTAATTTAAAAAAATTATAATAATACGTAACATTATATTTCAGAGAACTCCGAATCAAGATCAAAATGTATGATTTCAGGATTCGTGAAAGGTATTGTAACATCCTGTATAAGACATTATCTCACCCACAGATGTTCCGAAGATTCATATTGGCCATATTTAAACGTATACTTGAATACTAATCGAATAATAAAAGCCCAACATGAGTGCCCCAACAACCATAATATCTGTGTGTGTGCGTGTCTGTGTGTACGGTCTCACCTCTAGGCGGGCTGCGGCGTCTCTGTGTGTACGGTCTCACCTCTAGGCGGGCTGCGGCGTGCCTGTGTGTACGGTCTCACCTCTAGGCGGGCTGCGGCGTCTCTGTGTGTACGGTCTCACCTCTAGGCGGGCTGCGGCGTGCCTGTGTGTACGGTCTCACCTCTAGGCGGGCTGCGGCGTCTCTGTGTGTACGGTCTCACCTCTAGGCGGGCTGCGGCGTGCCTGTGTGTACGGTCTCACCTCTAGGCGGGCTGCGGCGTCTCTGTGTGTATGGTCTCACCTCTAGGCGGGCTGCGGCGTGTCTGTGTGTAAGGTCTGACCTCTAGGCGGGCTGCGGCGTGCCTGTGTGTACGGTCTCACCTCTAGGCGGGCTGCGGCGTCTCTGTGTGTACGGTCTCACCTCTAGGCGGGCTGCGGCGTGCCTGTGTGTACGGTCTCACCTCTAGGCGGGCTGCGGCGTCTCTGTGTGTACGGTCTCACCTCTAGGCGGGCTGCGGCGTGCCTGTGTGTACGGTCTCACCTCTAGGCGGGCTGCGGCGTCTCTGTGTGTATGGTCTCACCTCTAGGCGGGCTGCGGCGTGTCTGTGTGTAAGGTCTGACCTCTAGGCGGGCTGCGGCGTGCCTGTGTGTACGGTCTCACCTCTAGGCGGGCTGCGGCGTCTCTGTGTGTACGGTCTCACCTCTAGGCGGGCTGCGGCGTGCCTGTGTGTACGGTCTTACCTCTAGGCGGGCTGCGGCGTCTCTGTGTGTACGGTCTTACCTCTAGGCGGGCTGCGGCGTGCCTGTGTGTACGATCTCACCTCTAGGCGGGCTGCGGCGTCTCTGTGTGTACGGTCTCACCTCTAGGCGGGCTGCGGCGTCTCTGTGTGTACGGTCTCACCTCTAGGCGGGCTGCGGCGTGCCTGTGTGTACGATCTCACCTCTAGGCGGGCTGCGGCGTGTCTGTGTGTACGGTCTCACCTCTAGGCGGGCTGCGGCGTCTCTGTGTGTACGGTCTCACCTCTAGGCGGGCTGCGGCGTGCCTGTGTGTACGATCTCACCTCTAGGCGGGCTGCGGCGTGTCTGTGTGTACGGTCTCACCTCTAGGCGGGCTGCGGCGTCTCTGTGTGTACGATCTCACCTCTAGGCGGGCTGCGGCGTGCCTGTGTGTACGATCTCACCTCTAGGCGGGCTGCGACGTGTCTGTGTGTACGGTCTCACCTCTAGGCGGGCTGCGGCGTCTCTGTGTGTACGATCTCACCTCTAGGCGGGCTGCGGCGTCACTGTGTGTACGGTCTTACCTCTAGGCGGGCTGCGGCGTGCCTGTGTGTACGGTCTCACCTCTAGGCGGGCTGCGACGTGTCTGTGTGTACGGTCTCACCTCTAGGCGGGCTGCGGCGTGTCTGTGTGTACGGTCTCACCTCTAGGCGGGCTGCGGCGTGTCTGTGTGTACGGTCTCACCTCTAGGCGGGCTGCGGCGTGTCTGTGTGTACGGTCTCACCTCTAGGCGGGCTGCGGCGTCTCTGTGTGTACGGTCTCACCTCTAGGCGGGCTGCGGCGTGTCTGTGTGTACGGTCTCACCTCTAGGCGGGCTGTGGCGTGTCTGTGTGTACGGTCTCACCTCTAGGCGGGCTGCGGCGTGCTGGACTTGTCCTTCTTCTTCTCCTTCTTTTTCTTGAGGAACGACGGCGTCCGCAGGCCTTTCTTTTTCTTCTTGTCTTTTTTCGGAGACTCTTCGGTTGACACCTCCTTTGAGGGGGAGCCCTGAATGAAACAAAGAATTGTGATAATGAGAAATAATTCTAAAAGCAGAATTAATCTCAAACGAATTTCACAATTTATACATATGTGATTTATACAAATTATATTGAGGGCGTCAGAATATTGAGTGCATAAACAAGTGACAGTGTGATAGTTTCAAATCAGTGCGCATAGTGTATACTAGCGTCCCAAATCTTGGAGGGGAGTTGTCTGAATGAGGTTACGCAAGGGGTAAATAGCGTCGGAAGCACTTCTGAGCATGCGCAGTAGAACCATATAAGAAAGTTTGAACTCCTTTTCTCCGAGATTATGTGACGTTAGTTATACGCCTATTTACCATTATAGAGTCTAATAATGTTATGTTTTTCTGTATATGGTGGTTTTGTTGCTTAATCAGTTACTGTTGCACCTGTTCCCTCGGGTCTTGTTAAAGACGAATAGTTACAGCAAAGTCGCTACCACAAGCCCTGGGGAACTACAACACCTCTGAAAGACTGGACTCGCCAAGCCGCTTGGCCAACGAAAGCCATACATCCCCCATACACGAGACAATGTGCATGCGAAGGCCCGTGTACAGCAGTGGACGGTACAGGGACTAGTTATTGAGAACAATCGATAGTACCTCGAGCTAATTTAGTTAAAAACGACACACAAGACTGTATTACCCCATAATTTAAGACTTACCTCTTTACTGCTATGGGAGAAGGTGCTCTGGTGGGCATCGGAATGGTCTCCGTTCAAGGTGTGTTCGCCTGAAATATTCGAAACAATTTAAAAAAAAATAACTCCCGTTACAGAAGAAGGAATTCTGATCTGTCCATGTTCCACCCGGTCACATCTAATGAAGAGTGTAATGGAATAAACAAAACTCGTGGGCATGTTCGCGAACAGGCTGGACAGCTGTTAGTACCACCACCGGTCTCCATGGCAACACTGCAGTGATTGCCAATTTTTTTGTAATAATTAAATTAGAAACGAGTACTAACAAAGTTTTTAAGTTACATTGTTACTCGTTACTTGCAAATAAATTATTTATTATTATTATCTCAAAAGTAATAGGAATTTTCGCGGTTTTCAAACATATTTATCAATTTAAACGAATCTCACAACGCGAATGTTTCTTTTACTCGATGTTTCGATTGGGTTGCACCAACCACGGTCACAAGCTGACTGAAGATGCGGGTAGTACACGTCGAGAGTTGCGAGCCGTTTCAACAACTACCCGCATACAAAACAAAAATAAGGTCGAGTAAAACAAACAAGGTAAACATTCGCGTATAAATAGATAAATAGGAATAAGTATTCCAGGACATAAGTAATAGGAAGTAGAACGTCTTTTTAATCCCCTATTTCTCAATTTTTAAATCTCCGACGGTAGGAAGCGTTGACCCCCGAGGTCAACGGTAATCATTCTGAACTAAAGTTAGCATATACCATGGACGACAGTATCCACTTACCACCAGATAAGACTGTTTACCACCTTCCTTACTGTAAAAAGTCTCTATGGATATGGTTAAACATTATCAAAATGTATTTAAGGGTACATAAGGTGGGTATATGAACTTTGGTTCTACCTATAGGAAGGATAACGGTTTATCAAGTATTGTTTAATCGCAAGGCGAACACTATAAGAAAGACTGACTGTACACAAGGAGAGCTGTTTCTCGAACGGTTCTGGAGAGAATACTGTATACGATTCTCGCATGCGTCCAAACGTCATACGATTCTCTTGTGCAACTGTTCACATGACGATAAAAACTCGATGGTAACACTGTTCATATGGTGATAACATTCGTTTATACTAGTTTTTGCTCGATTTACTCTTATACACGCGAGAATCTCTCCTTGTGCCTTAAGTGTTCATTGTTCCTCAGGGAAATCAAAGCTGGCGATTGGAGTGGAAACAGTTGAAAAGTCATTCCATTAAGCTACGATATGGGGTTCTTCAAGAGAGCTGTGAATAGGATTTTGCAACGTCGGCGGCGCGCCCGCATACCCCCTAGTGTTACAGGTGTCCATGGGCGGCGGTAACACTTACCATTACGTGGGACCACTTGCTCGTCCGCCCAGTAAACTATAAAAAAAAAAAGCGAAAAAAAATCCCGTGCAAAGAAAAAGAACATGCAAATATCACTCACCTTTTGCTGCAGTTAGTACGAGATGACTGTAGCGGAACCATCCAAAAGCTCCATGCAAAAAGCTTTATCATTTAGTAACACAGTGTCACACGGTGCTTATTCCGATCAGGAAAATGAAAAACCTCAACGACACGCGTTAATGGGAGAGGTAAAAAACCCTATCCATTCCTACTCATAAGATTGTGTATTGTGGCAAGCCGATGGGGCTGTATACAGCAGTGGAGAGGCATGAAACGATTAGGCTCATCTGTAGGCATAATCGTGGTATAGACTCAAAATATTTTTAAGCCCAATTTTATTCCAATAGATTAGTAAATGTATCCTACAGTTCGTTCACAAATTTAGTAACCGTCTTCAGATCGTCATTCTTTGATTTATCGGACCGTAAAATGATAGTTGCAATCGATGTTAATAAGTTTTATGTAATATTTTCTTAGGTTTTCGCGATTACTATACATAGCAATTAAACAACTTTGAACGGTTTAAATCGCGTATATTTAACATTATTTATATCCCGACGTTTCGAACACTTTGCAGTGGACGTGGTCACGGGGTGACTAATTGATTTTATTTGTCACTTGAGTTATTAAGAAATTATTTGAACTAACGTCTGAATTTTTTTTTTTGAACTACCGTCTGAAATTTAGTCACCCCGTGACCACGTCCACTGCAAAGTGTTCGAAACGTCTGGATATAAATAATGTTAAATATACGCGATTTAAACCGTTCAAAGTTGTTTAATTGCTAAGTTCTATGTATCTTCATAGGAAAAAATAGTTATGAAAGGTTAGTTGTGAAATGTGGTGTTCGGAAGACATCTGTATGCAGCAATGGAGAGACACGCGCCGATGGTATGATATTAGAAAAGAGATTTTCATTTTCCTGATCAAATCTGTTCAAATATTACTTCCAAAGCAACACAACAAAAAGAAATACAAACAATATTCATTCATTGGTGTATTTCATCAAAATCCTTCAAATGCAATAAATGTAAGTTAATGCCGCTTGGTGAAATAAGATTTGAAATACATTTTAAAATTCAAAACAATAATAAAACAAAAAATGCACATTTACATACACTTTAATGAAACAGTTACAAATGAAATTAAAAACATAAAAAGCCCACAAATAAAACTACATGCATATTAAAATTAAAAAAATACATTCATTCCTAATATTTTGGTTATCTCTACAGTGAAAAGTCAGTCTAATCGCAATATTAAAATGTTAGAAATAATCTTATGCGGTTTTTAAAGAATTCTCGCAAGCTTTAGATTTAGTGTCATCGCGATTTGTAAGTTTTTGGACTGAGCTGTGAGAGAGAAAACAGCGAAACGAAATTGGCCTTATCAAAACAGGCCCAAAACGGCAAATACAACATGTTATTTATGGTTTATGTATATCAAAATCATCATATTATGTACATCACATCGGTAAATGATGCTAGTATAAAATAATTTGGTATACCCCAGGGGACTATTCATTTACCCACTGCTTTTGAAGTCATAAAATTCCACATGGACACTTCATTACTTTAAACATGTCATTATAAAACTTATACTTATTGTTCAAACATTAGAGAGAAAAAAATCGTAAGACATAAAAATATTTTTATCGCTTGTTCTTTTTTTTTTTAATAGAGTAGAGGGCGGACGAGCAAGCGGCCCCACGTGATGGTAAGTGTTACCGCCGCCCATGGACACCTGCAACACCAGAGGGTATGCGGGCGCGCCGCCGACCTTGCAAAATCCTATTCACAGCTCTCTTGAAGAACCCCATGTCCTATACACTAGTAGTAAAATTATTATTCAGAAGGGGTGATATTTTGCACGTCGGTGTTATAAATAACAGACTAGCGAATATTCTACCACTATTGCTATCGACACGAGTGTTAAATTGTAAAAAAATACGTTTTTGAGTAATTTTGGATGTATCTCTAAGTTTTATTGTCATTATCTAAATCGCTTAGGTCAAAACTCTCAGACAATCTGAACTTAGATATAATCCTGTAAAACAGCGCGTCCTCAAATGGTGGCCAACTGTCATATTTCCTTGTGGATCTTTTTGAGTGTAGCTCGTATAACAATTTCCTTTTTCTCAAATCAACGGGTTGTTGAGAATCAACTGATCCTATTTGAAAATCCATCGATTCAACTCTAAAATCGTTTGGATTGTTTCTAAAATCACTAAAGCCATATCGGTATTCATTTGACTCAACTGTAAAGTCATTCGTTTCCAATCGACAATCATTGAGTTCTACTCTTCGGTCCATGGCTTCGCTATTCTCACACTCGCAAGTAGTAAATTCGCTTGAAGCCCCAGCTATATTTTCATGAGAAAGAATACTAGATCTATCTCTTTTATATAAAGCATTGCTCGGATCCAAATTGACGAAACTTGGAAACGAATCTCCATTATTACGTACAGTTCTCCTAAAATGTTTCTCGGTGCATTTGTTAAGACTATCATCGAAGGAGACCCAGTATTTCACACCGCCGCTGTTCTCTATTTGGGACATGGATATAACTGGGACACGTTTCTCAAAAGGGGACCAAGCGGGATCTTCATTAAATACGTTGGAATCTCCAGAACATCTGCTAGTGTTTTTAATTGGAGATTCTTCGCAGGAATCAAATATAGTGCTTTCTTGTGGAGAGAAAGATCTGCTTATTTCGTCTTCTACAAACGCTGTATTCATATCTTCTTTAGAATCAACAATGTAAGTTTCGTTGAAAACCTCAGTGGACCCTTTACAGTTACTTTCTGGCCTTGTCAAAGGGTTTTCTAAGATATTGTAGACTATTTCCGAAGCTATATCACTGCTTTCATTCCTATCATGTTTTTGATTAATTATTTGTAAATCTTCATAAGAAACAGAGTATACGCAATATTCTTCCAAATTTTCGTCTGTTATTTGTCGATCGGTACTATCAAAACGACTTGAGAATTTGTTATCTTCAAATGTTTTAATTTCGTCGGTAGAACTATCGACTCCATCAATATTCCCAATAAACATTTCATTTTCTTCTTCACGTGCAAGTTGTGTATCAGTGTCTCCACTTTCAATATCAAATAAATTAATTTTTCCTACTTGACGAACTACTTCTGGTACTTCTTCATTGTCGTCAAAAGTAGAAAATGAATTCTTGTCAGATTTGTCAGCATCTCTGAAAAAAATATTTTCTTCAAAAGCATCTGTATTCAAAAACACTTTTTCGACATTATTTTCTTTTGGAAACCCTAAATTTTCTATATCTTCTCTAATATAAATACCCTCTTGTAATGTATTGACTTCAATCTCCTCTAAATCAAGTGAAGTAAGCCACAAAGGTGAAGTAGTGAATAAAATATCCTCCGCATCGACTACTGTTACAACCTTCTTGTTCTTTTTTATTTTCCCCTTTTCGGACATATAAAATACTCTATTGAATATATAGTAAACAACACTTTCAATTATCCTTTGCGATATATTCATTTCTACACTGACATCAGATTCTGTTTCATTTGAAGTTGTTGTTCCTTCGATTTCTCGCACCATTTTTGTTATCGAAAAACATTCAGTGTCCTCGCAAATATTTTCATTAAAATTTTCCAATGGTGTATCAATTTTGATTTCGTTGGTATTATTTTCATTTGTTATGCTATTCTCAACAATGATGTTTGATTTTGTACTTGCATCTTCTTTTACTTCAACATTGACACGATCTTTTACATCCGCGTGTATATTCATGTCAATAAAGCTAAGTTCACAATCAAGCCTTTTTAAAATACAAACCATTATATCAGTTATAACTTCGTACTTTTCAAACTCAGCGGTAGAATTGAAACTAGAAATTTCTGGTCCCGAACTTGTACTCAATTCAACATAATCTTTAGATTTCTCAATACAAGGTAATATGATACTTCCATCGCTGATTCTTGCTGCACCATAATCTTTATTTTCAAAAGCAGGAGGAATAACGTTTAACTGTGTAACTGTACCTTCACTGTCATTAGATGCTACTTGAAGATTAATTTTGGGAGCTAAATCTTCATCAAATTGTTTAATATCTAACACATAATAATCTTTATTTTCTGATGACAAGGAGTCTTCTTGTTCTAGTTTAGTTTCCACGGAATTTGCTTCTTTATCAACAGAATCTTGATATGTATTTACAGTTATGTCATTTCTTTCAATATTGGAATTCTCACATGAACGTTTCGATTCTTCTAAAAGAGGCTTTGTCAGTAACTCCCTACATGTGGTCCCAATTGCTAAGTTTTTCTTAGAAATTGGTGGTTGGTTATCACCGTTTTCTATACTATTAGGTTCAATAACATTTGCATATTTCTTTTCTTTCATATTTGCTGCAGTTATAAATACATTTATATTTTCAGAAATAATTTCCGGAAGATCATTAAATTCCAATTCTTTGCTTTTGTCTAAATATACTCCCATCTCTGAGTCAAGTACAGCGATTATTTCCTTAGCGCCCTCCTCAATATTCTTTGTGTTAGAATTTTGTGGAAATATATCTTTATCGGGTTTATGTTCACTATTAAATATTTCTGTCACCGCAGTTAGTGTTTCTATTTCTTTATTATTTCTATCTTGCGTCAAATCATCAACCGACAGATTAGTCTTTAGCTTGTAATAATCTTTATTTGCTGTTATTAAAATTTCATTTTGATCCGCAGATGATTTTTCTTTATCAACTAAATATTCAAATTTTTCTTCTGTTAAGTCTTTTCTTTCAACGTTGGAATCTTCGCACGAACTTTTAGATTCTTCCAGAATGGGTTCCAAAATTTTCGGTAATTCTTTACGTTTCAGCGACGATTTCCCTGGACTTCCTTTGTCATATTCCTCACAAAAAACGTTTATCGGTACGGAATAGTCCCTAATATCTTTCACTATTAGATTTTTAATCGGACAGTCATAAACTACTTCTTCGAAACCCATCTCTTCAGTAAAACTGTGGTATTCGCCATCAGTCGATTCAGTTTTATTCGGATCTTCCGCTGGTGTAAGTTCTACACACTCTGCTCTGTAAATTTTATCACTGTGTTCATCTTTATCCTCTGTGTAATAAGAATTATCTTTCTCGGTGACACCTAAAGGTGGATTTTCATTCACAGTTTCATTTTCCGAAGCGAAACTGTTACAAGCATCGTCAAAGTAACCATCTTCGCTGAACTCCTGCCTATCAATGAATTCTGGTTCTTTGTGCACTTTTGGCAAATCAGCCACTTTGAAAACTGGCACCGTTTTTTCTTTAACAGAAACTATGTCGCACTCTACTATGCATTTCTGATGAATGTTATCTACCGACAAATACATTGACTGTACAATGCTGTGCCCGAAACTGTAAGATCGTTTCGGGACGTGGTAATGAACAGGATTTGGGTCTTTTACGTACGAATTGATGAAACCGCTGTGAGATCTAGTTCGGTACAAAGCATGCGATCTAACTTTTATCCTTGAAAGAGAACGGGCCCTACAGTCCCATTCTATAGATGGAATGGAGTACAAACTCGATGTAGTGCTAAGATAGCCCTGATTGCCAATTTCGTTAAACTTCAACCGCGAATTAAGACTGACTTTGCACTTGGGTGCTGTTTCGTACTTTTTCAACGCTTTGTCAAAGTTAGTGCATCGGGAATAGTCGTGTAATGAACGCTTGCTCGATGTTAGTGGTTCGTTAGCTTCGGACGGCTTTTTACCTGAAAGGAATAGGTTGAGCAAAGCATTGACACACAGCAGTCAGTGTAAGCAAGCAAACAGTTGCAACATGTGTAATAAATATGACTTGTATGTACAAACGATCTTGCGTCAAAAATATTGTTTTTTTTTGCTGCCTGATCGCAATATAATGTTCAAAAAATATTGTAGATAATGTTGATGTGAAATGTAATAATTTGAATGAATGTATAGAGCAGGGCGAACCATAGTATCAAATTTTGATATTTTTAATGCAGGACATATCACAAATGATTAACAAATCACAGTAATCGCGTTACACAGACGACCGCTCCGGCCGGCACTCGTCAGACGACTGACATTCGTAGGATTGAAACAGACGTCCAACAACCATAGACGACAACTGTACTCGAATACCATAGCGATAAAGGAACAGAGACAATGGAAAACAAAATACAAATAAACATCCAAACAGTGGTATAGCTTACGAATGTTTTAAAGTATATATACACAAATAAATTCAGCATAGTCGTTTTTTTTTTCAATAAATCTATGACGTCACTATGGCAAGGACAGCACAAAAAGACAAACGACCTCAGAGACAAAACAACATTAGCCAGCCAGGAAGAAGACAGAAATACCTATATATATATTTCTAGAACTTTTCATTTTCTATCAAACTCATTCTTATACCGTTCACAATTTGCACCTCTATCCATCACGATATTTTTAAAGAACAAAAATTGGATTATACTAAACTTAGTAACAATGTCATTGTAGGAACAAACGCGTCATAAAACTTCCTTGCACAAGTATTTGACGTGTAAAAAGGCGGATTTAACGTCTTCAGGCATTCAGGCGTCTATTAGTCAACCTCCGGATGAAAAGTAGAAACTGTTCATACTAGTCAGTCATTTTTTGTAAGATAAATTATTTGGATCGGTTTTGTAACAAGTAATTAAGTCACTATTTTCGTCTTTTTCTCATTTTTTAAAGATATCTTTTCTATTCGTTGATCCAATCTCATTTCACATTTCAATAGGAAAGCAAGTTAAATAATAACTCTGTCATCTATATTTCATAGCCACAAGCTGAAATAAATCTTTTAAATAAGACGCATCTTTTGAATCAAACGCATCTTTTAAATAAGACGCATCTTTTGAATAAAACGCATCTTTTAAATAAGACGCATATTTTAAATAAAACGCATCTTTTATATAAGACGCATCTTTCAAATAAGACACATGTTTTAAATAAGGCGCATCTTTCAAATAAGACGAATCTTTTAAATAAGACGCATCTTTTAAATAAGACGCATCTTTTATATAAGACGCATCTTTCAAATAAGACACATGTTTTAAATAAGGCGCATCTTTCAAATAAGACACATCTTTTAAATAAGACGCATCTTTTAAATAAAACGCATCTTTTATATAAGACGCATCTTTCAAATAAGACACATGTTTTAAATAAGGCGCATCTTTCAAATAAGACACATCTTTTAAATAAGACGCATCTTTTAAATAAAACGCATCTTTTATATAAGGCGCATCTTTCAAATAAGACACGTCTTTTAACTCTAAGACACGTCTTATACATAAAATATCTTTTATATAAGACATCTTTTTACAGTTATTTTAACACATGGAAGAACAGTAAAGAGATGTTTCTCATTCTTTCACTCAATGAATACGTACCGTCCAATCTTAATCCTGTCATTCTAACCAACTTCTAAGTCATTAATTAACCCTTCTAAGTCACGCGGTGTGTTTTAATCACAACCGCTGCCGTAACATTCGTCGCGCGTACGTAAATGGGAATAAAATATCATTGTTTGACAATGGAAAATATATCTATAGAGCAGTTTTTAAGAACAACTTTCAAAACAAATGCGACACTTCTGTAGACATCTTTACACACTTATCAAAATCTCAAATGCAAATGAGACACATTTCTATAGACACATTTATACTTTAATTTTAGTGACGACACTACACACATTCAAAACAATTGGACATATTTTTATAGACATCCCTACACACTTTCAATGACATGCTTTCTTTACAATTAAATATCCAAATTCATATCAAATATCCAATCTTAACAGTCATTCTAAACCACACATAACATAAGTCTCTCATACACCCCCAACACCTCCCCCCCCCCCGCGCCCCACCCCTCCCCGTATATGTAACAATCTGTTGACGGCCGCATAGTGTGCTTTTACCACAACCGGTGCCGGAATCGAAGTCCGACCCGGACGGGACAAAGACGTCATTGTTCAACAATGGAAAAACGTCTATACGTAGCACATTTTAGGAACACTTTCAGGACAATTGTACACTCCTCTTTAAACAATACACTTTTTGTGACGACATTACACACTTTCAAAGACAAAAGGACATATTGCTACAGACATCTTTGCACACACTTTATACACTTACACATTTTAGTGACGACACACAAATATACACATTTACACACAAAGATAAATGGACACATTTCTATTACACACTTTAGGAATGGAACTTACACTATCACAGTAACTTTGACTGTGACGCAATTACATATTTTTACCATTACATTGACACATCGAGCAACTCGTACAGTATTACACTTTCAAAAGGAATATTCCCTTTCTGATCAAACCTGTCATTCCAACCTCCCCATTTAGACATAACATAAAGCGCCTTATCAGCACGATAAGTCCCTCATCCCCTCTACACTCTCTCACCTCGAACAATCTGTTGAACGGCTACATGGTGTGCTTTTATCACCACCGGTGCCGGAGGACCGGACGCTAGTGAGTCCGAACCGGATGGGAGAAATACGTCGTCATCCGATAGTGGGAAAGTATCTTTATCCGATTTGAACGGGACGGAGTCCTTCTCTGATGAAGGCTCTAGGAATCGAAGTATGTATATTGCGTTATCGTTATTAGATGCTCATTAAGATATTAAGAGTATAAGATAAATAATTAGTACGCTCAGTATATAAGATACTATATTATGTTTTGAAATAAGATTTTAAAGAAATTTGTACAGTTTTTATTATAGTACCCGTATCTTAACATTGGTATGTGGGCGCGCTCAAATGTGTCTTCCAGAAGCTTGGAAACTCTTTCGACTGCGCAATTTTTTTTGTCAATAATAAGACCATGTAAAAATCTGCATGTTTAGTAAAAATTATAATTTCAAGAATGTTATTTATATAATACATATGTTGTCTAGAAATGAAAGATATTATAATTATATTGTATTGATGTAGTGCAAAATGCATATCAAAGTAACACCTAATTGAAATGTGAGAGAGGGGTAACGTGGCCAGTGGATTGCGCCCAGCGGCTGTGGCAATGCAGCGTGCACTCTCCACCAACAAAGGTGTCGCTTGATGATAAATATAAAAAAGAGCTGCGCGTAATTTATTCACGTACGCTTGATGTTATATCGGAATATACTTTTTAAACTTCAGATTAATCGCATTTTTACCAAACAAAAAATGCAATATTTATTCAGTACAGTATGACAAATCAACATTGATTTATCTTAAAGAGAATTTTGAAACAACAAAATTTTAAGTTTTAAATTATAATAAAAAAACAATATCGATAAATCACGTGACACGACAAAAGGGTTACTCCCTCCCTCCCCACCCTCCGCAAAGTGTGATATGGCGTGACGGAGCAAGGTCACAGGGAATAAACCTGTGACATGAAATTTGTGTGACGTAATTTATGTATAAGCCCCAAGTCCGTACCAATGATGAGGTTCCTTTGTTCAGATAACGGTCAAGTAGATTTAAAACTAGCTGACCCGACAGACGTTGTCGTGTCCAAATTTCAATAAAAAAAAAACATAATTTCAAATTTCAATAAATATTTGTTTTTCCTGAAAACTTTTCCAGGGCAAAACAAAAAAAAAGAATTACGCATATCCATCGTTCGAATCGTGAGTTATAATATGGTCTTGAGTTCATACAAAAATCCCATAGAAAAAAGCACTTTCAGTTTATCCCGAGTTTTCCAATTTTCCAGGCAACTTTTCCAATTTTCGCTAAAAACCTTATTCGGACTATTAAGAACATTTTTTTTAAAAAAATAGCCAAATCGGTGCAGCCGTGCTCAAGTGATACGCTTACCAACGAACGGCATTTAATTTTTATTTATATAGAAGATTAAGCAAAATAGTAATAATAAAAAATATTGCATTTCCTTCTATATAGTATTGACAAAACTGAAAAACATACAAACTTAATTTGTAGTTCATTCAATAAACTTATTCAATACACTGCTAAGTGGCACCGACCGCAAATATAATGTTGTAACACAAACCCCCACTCATTCAGTTAGAACAACGAAAATGAACTTTAAAGTCACAGCAATAAGTCGTTTACGAACGCAAAAATAAGTTTGTATAGTAATACTAATTAAATAATGGCGGTCGGCCATCTTCGTATTTCCGACCGTGGGCGAAGGCTGAGGGACTGTATATAACACAGGGTGGTTACAACGCAACGTACCTACAATGTATACTGTTATCATAGTTGGACTTTTCCATCTCTTCGTATTTAGAACCGAAGATGTCCCATCGGCATTATTTAATTAGTAAGTATCGCAAGTGAAAGCTCGTTTAGTCTTTTAAAACAATCATGCTTCATCACACCGTCTGTTAGTAAGCTGTAACTACAAAACTATACTGTACCTTTGGTCCGTTCCGCGTGAGCTCGCTCTGCATTTAGGAAATCGCTCACATCCACTAAAGAAAGGTATTTAGATATATATATATATATAAAAAAAATAAAAACATGCAGACATACAAATAACGACATTTTTAAGTATATTGAAGCATACTTTTGAAAAAAGAACATGACAGACGTTCGTCTCCAATGCGTTCCTAAACAATTCATCCGATTTCGACGAAACTTTGGTGAACGCCCGCGAATGTTTCTATATATATATATTTTTTTATAGAGATGAGGGCGGACGAGCAAGCGGTCTCACGTGATGGTAAGTGTTACCGCATTAAATTGAAGACCACGCGAACGAAGTCACGGGCGACAGCTAGTAAGTTGTAATATCGCCGGATATCGTAAATACTGTGCTTCAATATAATTAAAATATTCATTACAAAATGAAAAACAATTGGGATCAAAATACAAAAATTTTAAAAAAATAACTCATTTTGTCGGGAAAAATGGACCTCATTGTCGGATTTTAGTTTCCCAAATAATAAGACTAGTGATATTTCTAAAAAAATAATTGAATTGCATTCTCTTAAAAATCAAATGTTAGAGTATGTTTCTGTATAAAGAGAATATTGAAACAATGACATATAAAGAAATCTATCTTTAATAAAACTTTTGTGTTTTATCCCCAATAATATATTGGAAAATCTATAAAACATGCACTTATTAATATTGTCCAATCAAATGTTCTAACGAATACAAACTATTTTGCGGGCTCGTTGTCAATATATTCAATAGACCGACTAGGTTACACCAACGGCAAATATAACGTTGTACAACAAACTTAATTGTGCAATAGGCATGATGACAGTATTAAAGAATTAAAGAATAAATGATTTTAGAGAAAAAAATATGTTGAAAGAATTCTAATATATTAACCAGTTTTAATGTAAACATTGAGATTAATAATATTTTCAATAAAATAAAAGTATAAAATACTGCATTCGGCCATGTTAACTAAAACGCCAATCAGAGCGAATGACGTCACGCCTCAGTGAACATCACCGCGTCGCTTGAACTTCGATTGATTTACCTACCTACGTTTACCTAGGCGTGACGTCACAAGCGACGCCATGACACCTGCGAGTGTTTTCGCGCATAATTCAAAGTAGATAGAAAAAAAATGCATAATTTGCGTTAAAACTTATTTTATTGCTGAAATAATGTTATTTTCGGAAACAGTAGACGTGAATCTACATTATAGAAGCGGATTTCAAAATCCGTCATCATGCCTATTGAAACAACAGATACAAACGCCGTCGTAACTCGTCCATGAACGCAAAAAATAATTTGTATCTGCGCAAACGCTATTTGACAAATGCAACAATTGATGCATGCCAACACTCGTTTCAAAAAACAATTCTAAAATCATGCCAAACAATAAAAAAAAAAAAAAAACGAAATTTTGAAAAAATCTTCAAGCGTCGTTACAACTTTTGTACGGGCCTTATTTCATTCGATGCCATTTGATAATAATAGTTACTTTTTGTGGGTAAAATCGACAAAAATGAGTTCAAAAGTTTAATTTCAAACAAATTCTTGATTAGATTATAATCTTTATTGCATCTTAAATAAGATCATCCACGTTAATTCATATTACGTAAATGAACGGTGGAACGAGTGGGAACAATATTAAATCCGGAATCGGGTAGAACCCAAACATGAGTATAGTCTTGCCAACGAAATGTGTCAAGGGACTAATTGAATTTGCACTTACCGACCGATTGGTGCAGTTGGTAGTGACCCTACTTACTGTGCAAATGATCCCGGGGTTCGATCCCCGGCGGAATATACATTCTTTTAATAAAAAAAAAAAAAGAGAAATTATGTTCGGGTCTGGGTGTGTGTTTGTGTTTGTCTCTCTGGACCCACGACACAGGGAACCTTAGTATGGGCCACTGAGTGTGGCGTTATTTATTTATTTACTTAAAACCCCAAGTGGGGTTACAATACGAAACGAACATGAGTAAGTTAGAAAATCCTTTATTTATGCTACGTTTACAATAGGCATGATGACAGTATTAAAGAATTAAAGAATAAATGATTTTAGAGAAAAAAATATGTTGAAAGAATTCTAATAAATTAACCAGTTTTAATGTAAACATTGAGATTAATAATATTTTCAATAAAATAAAAGTATAAAATACTGCATTCGGCCATGTTAACTAAAACGCCAATCAGAGCGAATGACGTCACGCCTCAGTGAACATCACCGTGTCGCTTGAACTTCCATTGATTTACCTACCTACGTTTACCTAGGTGTGACGTCACAAGCGACGCCATGACACCTGCGAGTGTTTTCGCGCATAATTCAAAGTAGATAGAAAAAAAATGCATAATTTGCGTTAAAACTTAATTTATTGCTGAAATAATGTTATTTTCGGAAACAGTAGACGTGAATCTACATTATAGAAGCGGATTTCAAAATCCGTCATCATGCCTATTGTAATTGAGTTAGCACTCAAACTGGGGTGGAACCCGAAACAAGTGTGAATAAGTCAAAAGATCCTTTTACTTTTTGTGCCACATATAATTGATAAGACTATAATCAATTGAAACATCACTACCAAAGACCTTTACTGGGATAGAACCCAAAACAAGTAAGAGTAAATATTAAAAAAAAAAAAAAAAAAAAAAAAAAAATTTTTTTGTGCCGTTTCGCTGATAAGACGATAATCGAGTTAGGTCTATAGATCCCAAATGGGGGTAAGACCCGAAGTGAGTTAAATAGCGTGACTCACCGTCGCTGAGCACAACCTCCGGCTGGCTTCTCACCGGAGCTTGCTTCGTCTCTATTCTCAGCACGCGGTGTTCTGGAACAAATAATATGCAATAAAGAATTCAATGGTCGATCCATAGCTATCGATAAATCTATACATATAATAAAACTGTGGAACCGGCATCTGTACATTGAATATATTTACCAAAAACTGAATGGGGGGCGATGAAGGAAGTGTATCACAATACAAAAAGGCGATTTTGAAAATTTTTGTCTGTCTGTTCGAACAACTACTGAACGGACTTTCATGGCGTTTCCACAGATTAATTAAACTTAGTTTGGCGCTTCTAATAGACTTTGTTTTATCGGAATCGGCTGACGGGAAGAAAAGATGCTGTATACAAAGCCTTCCACTCGTACGAAGTCCTGGGCACAGCTAGTAATAAATAAAATGAGTCCAATGGCATGATAGTAAAAGGGGGGCGGGGCGGGGGGGTCTACCGGTGCCGAAGCGGCAACAGCACAAGTCGCACTAATCTTTCCCCTTTCATTTAGATAAAAATAAAACTGTTAATGTTACTATTGCTGTACAAAATGTATATTTCTGGTTGCAAATAAAGAGTTTTAAGTTGATAGTACAGTAATCCCCCCCCCCCCCCCCCCTATAACACGGTACTCTTATAACGCATTTTCATATTACGCGATTTCAATCCCCGGTATAACACGGGCATTCCCCCGTATAACGCGGGGATTCCCCACATTATATTTCTGTATGTACTGCGAAATTTATAATGATAGTGTAATTTATTTGAAATTAACTGTTTTTTTAGTTCATATGCATAAGTTTTTTATTTAAAATGTTCTTAGTTTAGTTTGATTTTAATAAAACGTACATATTTCGTTCATAATATAGTTTTTTCTTAATATTCGATTTAAACCCCCTTTAGCGAGAAAAGTTAAACGTGAATAATTTATACGTAACGCGTTAATACGGGAATACTCCTACAACACGTTTTCCTATAACGCGGAACCAAACTACCGTGTTATAGGGGGGATTACTGTATTTGCCACTAATGTTTGACGGCACGTTGTGGCCTCATTGAACATTTTTTTTTAGAAAAAAATGGCACCTAGATCAATAAAGGTTCGCCGTCCCTGATCTAGGTCATCTCTACAAGAGTGGACTCGCTAACGCGTTGGACAGCGTTACGTTTTAAGGTCAAACATCCCTCATGCACGATACAATGTGTGTGAGGGGGGCCCGTGTATTAAACGGCCGGTTACGGACATTCGAACAGATCGGTCTAGTGATGTTCGAATTGCTTCACACCGATTCGATTATCGATACAATTCTAGCACAATTCGCATTCGCTTTTATAGATAGGATTTAATTAAAAATATTTGTATTAAATAATAGATTTCTTAATCGCAAAAATGTATTGAATACGTAATCAATTTAATAAATCCATTGTATTATATGTAAACAATAAAATAATAAACAGTAAATCGTAATAAAAAATATTTTTTTTTTATTTTAGCAACACTGGCTATGGGAAATAATAATTACTTTAGATGTTTTATTTGCAAATAAGTACCTACGTATTTTATTTTCTTCTAAATATACTTTTATTTCAAAATTATTATTTTCGATTTATTTTACATGTGATTTATTGAACGTCACTACTTCTTGGCCCTCAACAATAAAGTATGGCGTTGTTTCGAGTACGCTTGACTGTCAAGAAATATGGAACTTGATACAGGCGTGCAAACATCAAACAGGAAATAACATAATGGACGGAGTATAATTACAAACACGAGCCAATGTGTTCTGTCCCAACAGACGTGCAAAATTTACAATTATTTATTGCTAAATAATATGAAAACGGTGATGTGAATACATACCGTCGCGCGACTCCTCCTCGGTCTCGGAGGGCGCGCTCGCCGGCGACGTGATCTGCGCCGCGCTGATCGCCTCCGACTCGGATAGATCCGTATCGTCTGTAATAAACGATATTATTAGCCCTTTAAAAGGGGTGTCTAACGAGAGACATCCGCGGTACATACCGCGTCTTTCTTTTTTTTTATTCTTTCTTTTACCGCGTCATTATGTCTTTTTTTTTATAGAGAAGAGGGCGGACGAGCAAGCGGTCTCACGTGATGGTAAGTGTTACCGCCGCCCATGGACACCTGCAACACCAGGGGGTATGCGGGCGCGCCGCCGACCTTGCAAAATCCTATTCACAGCTCTCTTGAAGAACCCCATGTCGTAGTTTAATGGGAAGACCTCTTGAGGCAGTTCGTTCCACATGTCAACAATGATCAACGTGCACCCCAATTTGGACAGAATAGGGTGGAGATGGGAAAGGTTACAATAGATACCGAGACACATTTATGAACTCACGTAGACTAAACCACTTCGTCCCAGTACGGGACACAGGCGTCCACTAGTAAATCACCAGATATCCGGCTATAATCAACCAGTCGGATCCCGTGCGTCTTACTAAATAGATATACTGAAGATTTTTTTTAAATTTTCGAGCATAGGGGGCCATCCATAAATTACGTCACACGAATTTCATGATTTTTGGAGTCCCCCCCCCCCCTACCTGTTGTGAGTCACATATTTTGCAATTTTCAATTTAGAAATTATTAAATTAAAACAACCTTATAATAATATTGATAGAGTTGGTAATAATTTTAAAGTTCTTCGTTAGAGTTGATGTTTAGTTTTAATACTTTAGATTTATACATGTGACGTCACGGAAGCTTATGACTCGTCCCCTCCCCTTGTCACACTTTGTGAACGTGTGACGTAATTTATGGATGACCCCATAAAAAGGTTTCCTCACTATGATTTTTTTTCCAATTTAAAGACCACAATTACATTATACTTCCAATCGGCGGGTTGCCCAAGTTCAACGGGGTCTCAAATAATTGATTTTCAACGTATTTATAAGGTCGAACGCATTGTAGACGCTATCTGAAACCCACGTTGAGTGCTAACAATCTCCTGACACAAGCACGGAACTCATGGTTTTCGCTCAACTCAAAGACAATGAAACCTTACAATATTATTCATTTACTAGCCGTGTGCCCGATGAGATTTCTCATCGGTAACATCTCAGGAACTATCCGACTTTTCTCCCATACAAACTTTCGTCCATTATTTTACACGCTTAGGGGATGAATTTTCAAAAATCCTTTCTTAGCGCTCACCCACGTTATATAAGGAACTCCTGTGCAAAATTTCATGCTTCTAGACCCACCCGGCTTAGGCTGTCTCAGTCGGTCAGTGTTAGCATTTTTATTAAGTAGATACTGGCCATGTCGTGGTCGAGTGAATTCCGGTCGTAGAGGGCGCTGCAGTCGCCAGCATTATTTTGGAACCCGCGTTGAGTGATTATTTCTTCTTAGATTTTCCTACTGAAAGATCCTGAAATAAGATTATAAATAAGTAAATAAATGGATACTCACAATCGCCACGTTGTTTCCGTTCAATAGTGCGTCGATATTCATCGATCTCGTTGTCCGTGATGTGATCGAACGGGTTCCGAGCGTAGGGGGCGCTGTATACAGTCGCGTTGTGTTGGTACCCGCGCTGAATGATGCCTTTCGAGGCGGCGCCTACAAGTACCTGTAAGTTTTTTGTAGTGAAAATTAATAAATACAACAAATTAGATGTTTATGTAAAACGTTAGTTCCTTCAATCATCAACAGATGGCGCTGTATCGCGATCTACAACTAGGGCTGCCACCTTCGGAATTTAAAACTGGTACAAAAAACAAAACAGCAAATTTTAGTAGTAAATTAATTAACACAAATTAATTAACACTGACAGCAACGCTTTGTATTTGTCACAACATTTTTTTTATCTTTAAAATAATTATATTAGTATTAATGTTTAATGAGCTAGTTCGAAAATCATAATTCTCATTCTGAGATTTTTGAATAGCCGTGTCGTCCGGAGATTTGCGATGTTACCCCGTTATCCGGACAAGCATCCCTTAATCCCAGAGGCTGCCGGTCAAATTCGCCGGTCAATTCAGCCCTAACGATATCATTGTAGTACATGGCCACTTAGCACCAGGTGACCATCATATCCATCGGCCCTGTATTATAAAGACAAGAAAAATATAGTAAACTTTAAAACTTACCACATGATCGCCCGTGTGAGTGTTAACAGCATCTTCCCCCACCATCTTGTTGGCTTCATCCCATGTCACCCCCTCCAGGATGTGCGATTGCGGTCCAGCACTAATCTTGTCCGCCCGACGGTTATCTTTTATCTGTTATTTGTGGGTAGTGTTAAAATTCATAATAAGAACAAGACGGAATATATTCAGCGAAGTATTGCAAAAGCTTATAAATTATTTTTGAGATTACACATTGAAAAACAGATTAAAGAAACTAGACATTTTGAAATGAAAAATTAGATTACTTTGACCAAATGAAGATAAATATTAACAATTTTAATTAAAATTGAAGATTTTTTTTCAATTGCAGTAAACAGTTTTGTAACCACTAAAATATACATTTTCAATTGCAAATTAAATGAATTGTAATGGTTTCATACTACATAACAATTAATTGTAATGGTTTCATACTACATAACAATTAATTGTAATGGTTTCATACTACATTATAATTAATTGTAATGGTTTCATAATTCAAAACAATTAATTGTAATGGTTTCATACTACATTCCAATTAATTGTAATGGTTTCATACTACATAACAATTAATTGTAATGGTTTCATAGTACATAACAATTAATTGTAATGGTTCCATACTACATTACAATTAATTGTAATGGTTTCATACTACATAACAATTAATTGTAATAGTTTCATACTACATTACAATTAATTGTAATGGTTCCATACTACATTACAATTAATTGTAATGGTTCCATACTACATTACAATTAATTGTAATGGTTTCATACTACATAACAATTAATTGTAATTGTTTCATACTACATTACAATTAATTTTAATTGTAATAACAATGTAATTTTTAAATATTGTTTTATTGTAAAGACATTGAATTTTCATTCTATATTTTTTAATTGAAATTAATAAAAAAATATCTGAAAAATTAACGTAGAGAGAACCATCATGGAAAATATGGATTTTATTTGTACTATGGATTTCTAAATTTTCTTCCCAGGGTCTTAGCGATTTATTTTTCAAATACAAATTTAATCGTTACTTTAAATGTTTAAAAATGGTAGTAATAAAACATATTAATCAATAATACTTTAAGCGTTTTCTTATGACAAATAAAAAACATGTATTTCCCTATTTTTAGAAAAAAAAAAACAGTCCAAACATACCTGTTGCTGCAATCTCTTGAATTCCTTCGGATTGGTGTTCTTGGGTACGAACTGTAGTGTGTCAATTTTGACAGGAGTGCTCGAATGGGCTGGCGAGCTATCTTGAACCCACTGATTTAGTACATAAAGTACAAATTCCATTGTCAGTGTGTTCATATGGTCGTGTCCACATTTTGTGTTTTTTTCGGATCGCAGATTTTCGTGTAGGGGAAAGAAAAAGAGAATACATTAGTAAAAATGTTGCCAACGGTTGGAACGGACATTTTTTTTTTCTTTGATAAATCTATTTCGAGTTAAAAAGGTAAGGTTAGTAAGAAGGATAGATAGGTCGAGGCAGAAAATGGCATTGTCATGATTTTTCGCAAAGTAAAAGCAAAATACGAACAATTTTGTGCGGTAATGAGAATAAAAATTGAAAAACAAAAAATTTTGAAAATCTCTCCATCCTGGTCAAGTCATCGAGCATGTACAGTATAGTTTTTTTTAAAGTTTCAAACATATCATTAAATGACATTCCCCATGCAAAACTGTTTTTTGAAAAAACTATGAGTCCTATAAAAGCAATGTCTTTTTTTATGTTATCGTATTTTAGAGGTATGAAATTCAATTTTTACAAGATAAATATATTTTTATTATTTTTTTTTTCCTACCCGTAAATATTTTCGATAATATGCAGTAAAACTTAATTAAAAACCTAATAGAATAGTTATGATAATTTTGACATCACTTTCATTAAGACAGAAAAAATACTGAGCATTCCAGAGCACAAAAAAATAAATAAAAAACTAAAGTGAAAAATTAAAAAACTATAAATCTAAGGATGGTGGGAATGCAAAAATGGGTAGATTAGGGGTTGGGCGGAGAGAAAGGATATTTATTTCGTGTGGCAACATTTTTAATTTATTTTTGTTACTTTTTCTTTTCTCTACACTGTACAAACTCGATGTCTTAAATACTGAATAAAATTATTGATTTTAAAATAATTTTATTAAATAATACCAGGGTAGTTATGAAATGCCATTGAGAATTAGTTTCTTACACAACTTTTAGTATAAGCTATTTATTATATTTTATTATTAAAATATTAATTGACGAAGCGATGAAAAATTATAAAAGTTTAAAAAGTAACACCCTGAAAAAGAACTTTAAGAAAAAAATTAATTTAAGTGAATAAAGACTGCACTGTGGGCCAAATAAAAACAAAAAATACCCTCTGAGAACAGAATATTAGAACCAAACATACCCACAAACAGACCAAATCGATAAAAAAAATAGAAGGATTATAAGAAAATAAAGAAAGAAAAAGCTTAACACCGCACCCTCCATCTATTTACGAGTTTAAGTACTTAAATAATTTAGTAATTCAAAAAAGAAGAAACAAATGCAATTCTAGAAGAAATATATCGCTATATCGTTAAACTGTCACGTGTGGGACTCAATACAAGGACTACATCGTTAAACTGTCACGTGTGGGACTCAATACAAGGACTACATCGTTAAACTGTCACGTGTGGGACTCAATACAAGGACTGCATCGTTAAACTGTCACGTGTGGGACTCAATACAAGGACTACATCGTTAAACTGTCATGTGTGGGACTCAATAACACGACTAATTTAATTAAACTGTGACGTGTGAAACTCAATACAAGAACTACATCGTTAAACTGTCACGTGTGGGACTCAATAACACGACTAAATCCATTAAACTGTCACGTGTGAAACTCAATACAAGGACTACATCGTTAAACTGTCACGTGTGGGACTCAATAACACGACTAATTTAATTAAACTGTCACGTGTGGGACTCAATACAAGGACTACATCGTTAAACTGTCACGTGTGGGACTCAATAACACGACTAATTTAATTAAACTGTCACGTGTGAAACTCAATACAAGAACTACATCGTTAAACTGTCACGTGTGGGACTCAATAACACGACTAATTTAATTAAACTGTCACGTGTGAAACTCAATACAAGGACTACATCGTTAAACTGTCACGTGTGGGACTCAATAACACGACTAATTTAATTGAACTGTCACGTGTGAAACTCAATACAACGACTACATCGTTAAACTGTCACATGTGGGACTCAATAACACGACTAATTTCGTTAAACTGTCAGGCAATAAAATAGCTTACGATTTTTTTAAGGAAAATGAAAGAGTTTGATTCTTTCGTAATCCTAAAATCGACGCCATGGTTCCTTAGAACAAATTTCTCTATTTCGAATAGTTTCAGAGTTCCCCATACTGACCAGTCTCAAAAAAAGAACTGAACAATTTTAAATGTTGATACTTGGTAAATGGCTTAAAACTAATTGCATTACCTTGTTTCCTACTATGTGTAATTCATACTATGAGGTTTTCGAAATAAATTTAAACAAAAGTCTCGTGTCCATGTGGTGCTCGATCTATATCGTGAAACTCTCACGTGTGGTACTCAATAACACGACTATAGCGTGAAACTGTCACGTGTAGTACTCAATAACACCACTATATCGTGAAACTGTCACGTGTGGTACTCAATAACACCACTATATCGTGAAACTGTCACGTGTAGTACTCAATAACACCACTATAGCGTGAAACTGTCACGTGTAGTACTCAATAACACCACTATATCGTGAAACTCTCACGTGTAGTACTCAATAACACGACTATAGCGTGAAACTGTCACGTGTAGTACTCAATAACACCACTATATCGTGAAACTGTCACGTGTGGTACTCAATAACACCACTATATCGTGAAACTGTCACGTGTAGTACTCAATAACACGACTATAGCGTGAAACTGTCACGTGTAGTACTCAATAACACCACTATATCGTGAAACTGTCACGTGTGGTACTCAATAACACCACTATATCGTGAAACTGTCACGTGTAGTACTCAATAACACCACTATATCATGAAACTGTCACGTGTGGTACTCAATAACACCACTATATCATGAAACTGTCACGTGTGGTACTCAATAACACCACTATATCGTGAAACTGTCACGTGTAGTACTTAATAACACCACTATATCATGAAACTGTCACGTGTGGTACTCAATAACACCACTATATCGTGAAACTGTCACGTGTAGTACTCAATAACACCACTATATCGTGAAACTGTCACGTGTAGTACTTAATAACACCACTATATCGTGAAACTGTCACGTGTAGTACTCAATAACACCACTATATCGTGAAACTGTCACGTGTAGTACTTAATAACACCACTATATCATGAAACTGTCACGTGTGGTACTCAATAACACCACTATATCGTGAAACTGTCACGTGTAGTACTCAATAACACCACTATATCGTGAAACTGTCACGTGTAGTACTTAATAACACCACTATATCGTGAAACTGTCACGTGTAGTACTCAATAACACCACTATATCGTGAAACTGTCACGTGTAGTACTTAATAACACCACTATATCGTGAAACTATCACGTGTAGTACTCAATAACACCACTATATCGTGAAACTGTCACGTGTAGTACTCAATAACACGACTATAACGCTAATATGACACGTGTAAGACTCCATGACACCACTACATCGCTAAATTGTCAGCTATGGAATTCAATAATTCGACTACATCGCTAAAATATATTTTTGGTGTTTTTTTTTAACGGTTCAAACCGTCATAACTCTGTAGCCACTGAACCCATTTGGCTCATCTCTGCACTGTGTAAAATTTCATTTCAATCCGTTGAAAAATGCGCCCTGTAGGTTCTCAAAATAGGTATCCCGAATATGTAAGATGTAAGGATATAAGTGTTGTCATAAAATTGCATTTATTTCTTATTCAAACATCATAACGACTTTTTCATCCTCTAAAGTTTTGAAATTACTCTAAATGACTCCGAAGTATCAGAAAAAAGAAGAAATTAGAAGACCAGAATGTGAGCTGAACAGCACGAAGTAAGAGTTAAAAATAAAAGTTGTCACAAAAAAAAAGGTTATTTACCTCATCGTTGTTAGCGTCCACCCACTGCAAAATATTATTAAATTAGTCACAAAAAACACTCGAAAAGAAATCAAAAACATATTTTTTTTTTAGTAGAAATTAAGAAAAAAATTGTCAAAAGCATTTCATCGGTGAGAGAAGCTTATGAAAAAAGATTTGTTATTTGTTTTTTAATAGTTTTTTTATTTTGTAAATATTCTATAAGCACAATATATGTATGAAAGCTATTTTTTGTTCCGTTAATTTGGCAAACTTTTTTTTTAAATATCGCGGTGGTATGATTTGTAAAGTCGCGTTTTATTTCAACATTTTTATTAAATTGGCGATATTGTCAAAAAAATTGTTTGCCAAAAAAAAGTCGAGTCCATTAGCGTCTTATCGACTTTTTATATTCCTAATAAAATCATTGTCAACTTATCTCTTTCTCTCAGTTCACATACAATCATTCGCATTTTATTGAATTTCACACAATATTGACTTTTTACATACTACAAAATATACTGATTTCACAGTTTCTCATGTTTTTCTCAAACAGAACTTTAAATAATTCGCATCTTATGGAAATTTTGTGCAGTCAAAGACAAGTAAAATGTTTTCTTTTTTACAAAAATGTATTTAAGAAAACTTCAATTTAACAAAAACGGTTTCCATGTCAAAAATCTAAGTTATTATCTTGCAATTACATACCCACCCGAGTACATAAAACGTACATAAACGAGTACTCAATCTATCTAAACAAACTTATTTGAATGGGGTGTCACAATTTTCTAATGCGGGGCCCCAGTAATGGCAAGTGGGTTTGTGACAGTTTTCATCGGGCTCGTAGTAAAAAAAAACTATAATAAAAAAATATTTCGGTAACAAATCACCGTCGTTTTTGAATGTACAGATCTCTAAATTATCGACAACTGCTAGTACTCACTAACTTGTAGAATGTAATGTGCAAATAGCAGAGAAGTTTAGAAAATCGATAAGACGCCAGCAGATCAACAAACGGAAGTCCTTAAAAATCTCAAAACATACACACAATAGCGATAAGCACAATATAAATAATTATTATAATATCTGAATATAATTAATATCTCTCTGTTTTTATTAACATAATAACTTTTCGATGATTTTTTTTCTTGTAAAAAAAATATGAAAAAATTAAAAATGACTGGCATTATAAAATTTTTGAGCTATTTTGAGCGCCATTGTATTGATAAAAATGAAGACAAAATTGCTCCTATTAAAAAAAAAAAACTTATTTCTAGAAACATTGACTGCGTTTGGAATGTATATTATATTTTGAAAGATTAACATTTTATTATAATATATTAAAAACTTTGAACGACAAAATTCTATAATAAAATTTCAAAGCAGAATACATTTTTAGGTAAAATAAACCTTAATTCAAAAAAGGGATAAATGCCACTAAACTACAATCCCATAAATGAAAAAACTATATATATATATATATATATATATATATATATATATCCCAGAAAAGAACAGTACGATTGTCACCCTACATTATTCAAAAATAAGGTGCCGTACGCACAAACGATAAATTAACCGCGCCAATATAAACTACGATGCTTCTAATTTATACCTTATATTTTTTTCGTTTTTTATTTTCGAATCCAACGCGTACAGAATCTTATTTTTTTTTTAGCGAAGAAGTAAAAGCTTACCTATATATTTTATTATTATGACTAACATCTTGTAGAACTTATAAAAGGCGACATACGAGGGTTTTTTATTCACTGGAGCGTTTAAAAAACGCTCGCGAGAGCCTAACATTAAATCTGAAGCTTACTGCATATATATACAGGATGTAATCAATTCTCGAAGCCTGACGTCATGAAATTCGTTAATAATTTTTTTTTTTTGTAGAAATTATACATTTTTAGTTTATGCTACAGGATGTACAGGATAGATTTATGCTATAAGTGACTAAATGATGTTCAAAATGGTATCGCCCGACAGAACATGTCATTTGTTTTTGATAATTCGCTGTCTTATTTTCACCCAATATGTATGAAAATGTTTTCCAATTCAAATCACAATTTGGTATCATAGTAATAAATACTTAGTGTCTTTCTCACCATCTTCTGATAAGGTATCAGAAAGTCGGCTATATTTTTTTTTATAGAGTAGAGGGCGGACGAGCAAGCGGTTCCACGTGATGGTAAGTGTTACCGCCGCCCATGGTATCCTGCAACACCAGGGGGTATACGGGCGGCCCGCCGACCTTGCAAAATCCTATTCACAGCTTTCTTGAAGAACCCCATGTCGTAGCTTAATATTTAACTGGCAGACAAATTATCTCTCAGATTGTTAATAGTTAATTTTATCATAAGATGGTGAGAAAGGTCGTTAGACTAACAAGTTCTAACAGAATATAGCATTACTTTTGTTTGGTTGACACTAAGTGTTAGGTCCAAACTGAATGATGTTATTTTTCATACAAAATCTGTTAAATACAAAGTCCAAAACAACCAATATTTTTACAACAGGCAAAACACTTGGTTTCAGGCATCGATAACTGATATATTACACCCTATATTTTAATAATCTCAACATTTTGGTATCTTATACATATTAAAAAAGAAAGATTGTATCTACCCCCCCCCCACCGAGTTAGATAATACGCACTCAATTTCACAAAGCCGCAAGTCGTATTATGGTAGCGATTTAATTTTTACCATTATTTAAAACAGCTATTTAAAATATGTATATCCAATTATTTTCGTAATTTTATTCAAATCAATTTTATTTACTCGAGAAAATTGTGGTCAAAAGTTCTTGTTAGTCGTTTTGTGAGTTTTTTTTTTTAATTCTGTTCAAGAATAATAACCATACACATATCATTAACAGAAGACAATTTATATTGTCTTCTGTTATAAGTTAAGTTCTATAAAATTATCGAACATTTCAGTTCCTTTTGGTGTACTGAACAAGTTATCATTTTCGGATTATTTTTATTACACTTTTTTTTTATGGACGAAGGCGGCAGACGAGCATACAGTCCACCTGATGGTAAACGGATACTGTCGCCCATAAACATCCGCGATACATGCCAACATTAGTCCAAAATGACAAACGTTGGCACACCCCCGGATGCGCTGCCTACCTTTAAAACATGTGCGAACATGTGCCTAACACATGAAATATGAAATAGGCCACCTAATATTTATTCGTGTACGTAGCTGTTCTTAAAAGCAATAATCCACATGTTATCCTCGAATAATAATAATAATAAATTTATACATATTTTGAAATTTCAATGTTTAAACTTTATTATTAAGTTACTAGCTGTGCCCGGCCACACGTTGCTGTGGCTGCCCAACAGATGGCGCTTACCGTTTTTGGGTATAAAGCACGTTTTTACCCCGAGATAGGTATAAAAAAAACACGCACGTATTGGAATGCAACGTTGTGTCAAAATTTCAAAGCAATCGGTGAAGAACTTTCGGGATTTTTATTTCTATAGATTACCGAGTGTTATTTTTTTAACTACAATAGACCCAAAACTCATAATCGAAGTAACCTTAACTCCTATTTAAGGTGATATTGTCATTGGAATCACAACTTTATTAGAATGAAGTTCAAATTAATTCCAAATTTAATTTAGAAAATATATCTTTTAATTTTTTTCAATCAAAAACCTGGTAAAGACCATTTACCCGTAGGCGGTGTTGAGATTTCTGTATCCCACAAACAATAAAAGGTCAAAGACCATTTGCTTAACTGGGTAAAGTTCAAATTAATTCCTATTGAATACAGCAATGTATTTTCCATTGACCTCTAAGAATTTTTTCTTACTTTTCGCAATCAAAAAACCTCTAGCTCGATAGGGTAGAACGGTCTATCGGTCTACTCGGCCTCAATGCTCAAGTATTCAACCTTAATGATTGTCTTTAATATTATTTTTATTGATGACAACTTTGTACCTATATTTAAGATTGATTTTGTATTATTATTTGTAAATTTCGTATGCCCATATCTGAATCTAAAGTTCAAATTAATTCCAATTGAATCCGGCTAATTTATTATTATTGAAAGAATTCAATCAAAAGAACTAAAATTCTAACTCAATAGGGTAGAACGATCTACTTGTCTACTCGGCCTCAACCCTCAAGTATTCTACCTTGGTGATCTTCTTGGGATCGTTGGTGCCCGTCTCCAGCACTTCCACCTTCTGGTACACGTTGGGCGAGTTCAACCAACGGGTGCGTTCGCCTGTCTTCCCCTGGCCTTTCTTCCATAATCTAAAAAGAAATTAGGAAATAATTGAATTAGCAGCAGAAATATGGGAACTGGCAGCAGCAAATTTAAAAGTGGATTAGGTTCAGGTTCACTGGTTACACTATAGAAATAGAAGTCGTGGACATCCTTAGTAATTAGAAATTGTTTACATATTTAAATTATTCAGTTTCGTTTGTTGATCATGATTTGTTGCCCATTTAGTGTGTTTTCGCTACTCTTTTTAATACAAGCCACTGGCTTCTATAATATGTATAGGTGAAAGGGTGTCGCCAGCCTTGCCAGCCAATGGGTCAGGGGGGGGGGAAGTGAAGAGAGAGGATGGAAGAAATATGAATTGTAATTACAAATACATTTTTTTCAAATCTCTGGAGGGGGAAACTACCCCCCCCCCCCCCCCCCCCCCCCCGTGGACGCCCTTGTAGAGGTATAAAATGTTTTATATATGTATATATAATATGTATCCTATAATATGTCTATAATATGGTTCTATGTACAGACATAAGGTGCGTTTTTTATTGCTAGTCTTTATTTCGTAAACAAACATCGCTTCCTAACAAAATCACAACTTTCTGTATTAATCACACAACATAAATACATAGGCTATGAACAAACGTCTTGAATTCTAAATAAAACACACATAGGTAGCATAATATGAATTGCAAATAAAAATTGGTTCAAATTAACTATTAAAATACAAAATTTCCTTCAAAATCAAATTATTGTCTTAAATGTATAAAACACATTTGACGTCTTCTGACATTACATGTATCTTTATTGCCTTTGCATTCATTGGAACGAAGTTCCTTTACGCGGCTTGCGGTAGGTGTCATTCGAGAGAAAATGTAACGTCACGTAAGATTTTTACCCCCTCCATACGCCTTTCTCTGTCTCTCTCTGTGTGTGTGCGTGCGTGCGAGTATCGAGAGCGAAACTCGAGCAGCATAACAGACGTGCAGACTAGTGCGTGGCCGGTTGTATAAACTAAATGTTTGATTTGATTCCTTATTTTAAATTATTTGCATTGAAAATGTGATACAAAATAAAAAAAAAATACATGAACTATACAGATTTTATTTCGATTTATATTCGGAGTTTAAAGAAAATGGGTGAGGATGTTCGTTCCTGACGGGGGTCCATAGACCGCACACTTTTTTTTTTATTTACTCTATGCACTATATTGTACAGAGGCGGACTTAACGCCGTAAGGTAGGGGTGCTCAAACGGTCGAACGGTCGGTCGACCGACTTACTTTCACTGAAAAAATGCATATTGTGCGGAAAACTAATATCTATGCCACGATACACCCTACCTAGACGACAATCCTGCATGACACATACTTGCAGCCTCTCAGAGTCGATCGATCGTAGTCTAACAATATTGAGGTAGATCGCCAGCAGTTCAAGTTTGAGCACCCCTGATCTAGACCGATTGATTTAAGCAAAAAAATAGTGTATTTGGACAATATTTATACGTAAAAATAACAAGTAAGTCTATAAAAGAGTATTGAAATGTAATGTGTCGGCCTCAGCCCGTGCAAGGGCCAGTCGAAAATATAAATCACGCCTATCGTTGGAAAGAGGAGGTTATGGGCCACGCACAGGTAACCCAATGTCCGACGCCTTGTCTTTGATCAATGAATTAATTGATTGATAAGCTGAACTTTATCTTGGCATATAAAATAAAAACGGTAATCTATCAGTAATACGTACTTAGTAGATTTTGCCGTCAAATGACACTGAATTGACAGGTCAGTAAGTTTGACCGACCTGCAAATGCCTCGCTTTTAGGGTCGCAATGCTACATCTATGTGTTTATATTGATCGATGCCTTAAAAATTGAAAATGAAAATAAAGTATGAACTAACTCGTACCCTTGTCTGTAAAGTTCCTCCTCTTCCAGTAAATATCCGAGGGAGGAGACGGCGGGCGGCACTTCCACGTCGTTCTTGGGCTTTGGCACGTCGTTCTGAAAGACAAACACACAGAAATATGAAGCTGGAAGGAGTTATTCTGTTATCAGAAGAGAGGTAGAAAGTAATAGGATGCGAGATCCCTTATCCTGCTGTAATGAAGACTACCTTGAAATGTACTGCATTTCCTTCCCACTTTCTTATTTCCCTAATGTAATCCCTAATTTCCCTAAGACATGTTTCGGTAGTGAGTGAGATGTGCCAGAGCCCACTCCCATCCTATCCCTCCCAATTTTCCCAACCCTATCTCTAAATCCATTCCTATATCTCCAAAGGTAGGCAGCGCAGCGTATCCGGGGGCGTGCCAACGTTTGTCATTTTGGACTGATGTTGGCATGTATCACGGATGTCTATGGGCGACAGTATCCACTTACCATCAGGTGGACTGTATGCTCGTCTGCCGCCTTCGTCCATAAAAAAAAAAGCATGTCTGGTAAGACGACAGTTGTATATTTCTGTGTTTTCTGAAGTAAATAACTATCGTAGAGTCAATTTAATAGGCCACTTTTGACATTTCATTGACTTTGTGACGATATAACTTTGCATCGGTCTCATAAATCAATTTAAGCTTATAAATGCATTACTGAACACTAAAAATATGTAACATTTTTAATAAAAAAATATAAACTTGTCTTTTTATATCAAATTTAATAAGTTCGAAGGTTAATTTGGTTGCTAAACATCATTATCAATTTATATTTCAAGAAATTCGAACCCCACTACAAGGTTACGCCTGTATCATTTTTTCTTTTTTAATAATAGGGATGTGATCTTTATAATCGAAGTAAAGTAACTTGTAGAGAGAAAGGAATATCGAAGAAAATTACCGTTACGATAAATAAACAAATTAAGAGAACAATAAAATTATTAAATAATTGACATAATTTAAATAAATACAATTATTAATTAGTAAATACATTAAAAAGATATATGTAATTAAATTAATATATCTATACCTCATTTAATATATTAAAACTATATCTGAAATTAAAAAGAAAAAGGAAGAAAAGGAAAATAATTATGCCAGTTGTCGATGTCGATAGTTTTAATGCCGATGCAATTCGCAACCACATTTATGGTTATTTATTATTGTGAAAAGAGTATCCATCTAGAAAAAAACATTTATGTTCATTAAAAAAAGCAGGCTTATTTTCTGGTGGAATATCATTTTTAATAAAAACCGTGTACAAATGTTTCCAAAGATGATTGGAAGAAAGTGGTAGAAATAACAAAAAAAATATAATGGAAGATTTTTAATGTGATTTAAGAATTGATAATAATAGCAACGATAGCAGTTTCAACGAATCTGATAGTTCCAACTAATAAATAATAATTGATTACATATATAAACTGGTTTCATTATATTTCCCATAATTACACTTAACTTTGAGGTCATGTGGAATGTGTACAAGGTTTCTAATGCTGTGTATACTCTAAAAATATTACTGGAGAATATTTTTTTTATGAACACTAAAATCGATTCACTAATATTACGACTTATATATCGATTTTTGTCTTTAATCGATAATTTCTGTTAGATCACCTCACTATGACAACCAGTTTGACACTTGTCAAATGTGGCCTATTAAATTGACTCTACTTTAATTAAAAAACAAGGCCCTCACCTTGACGAGCGGATGTCGATAGATGTATCCAGTGCGGAAGCCGGCGTTATCCAACATACGCATAAGAGCTTCGAACTCTTCACCGCCAATACGCCATTTGCCGGCATCCGACGGGGGCTTGCGGGACGACTCGTGTATCTGACGACAATTGCAATTTGTTAACTATAGTTATGCCGTGTGGTGTCGGCTGGCTATAGACCAGCACGGCCTTATCTCTTCGCGTGGGTATCATAAAAGATGACTAAGGGATAACAATGCGGCTCCCACAAGCCCAGAGGAATTACATCATCTCTAAATAAACGGTTAACCCTCTGGGGCAGCGTGTCGTTTTAAGCCGTTTGTAACTAACTCCGTTTGATGTCATTTGATTTGATGTCATGCAAATGATATAGAGCATCTAAAAATACAAATCGAGGTCGTAGAATATTTAATAACACCAAAATAGTTCCATAATGAAGACTTCACATTGAAGACCTTCATCGAAGAATTGTCTTTATTAGAACTGAAATTCTCTAAAGTTCCTAATACACTCACCTGTCTTCTAGTCTCGTCGTCAATCAAAATAAGCTCATCAACCGGCAGAGAAGCCAGCTTCAGCTGGACATCACAAGCAGCAGTCAAGTTCCGGGCTTGGAAGAAAGCCTCTTCCAAAGTCGCTCCGCAGCATAGGGCTCCACCAGTGGACAGCATTAGGACTTTTGCTGAGGGGCCGAGGGCTCGGACTAGCTTGTCGCGCTCTTCGTTGTCTAGATTACCTGAGGAATTGTACAACCATTGCTATACCATTGTCCTCACTGGTGGGGACAACGGGATGGAGAATTATGGAGGACGGGGAGTATATTGAGGATGAGATAGTACTTTCTTTAAACTTTAGTGGCTCGTTTACATAAGGAGAGTTTCTCGGGCAGTTTAGGTGAGAATATTGTATTTGATTATCGAATACGAGCAAACTACATACAATTTTCGCCTACAACTGTTTTCATGATGACAACAGTTGTTTATTCTAGTTTTTGACAGATGTTCGAGAAACTCTCGAGACAGTGTGGGAGACAGGAGTGAACAATATGAATGTGTGTATGCATGTGCCAGGTCGTGGCAAGTGGTATCTGCCTACCGCTACAGGAATGAGGAGTGAGTGGTAAGTTACCATACGGCACGCGATGGTAAGCGATGTCTCCCAGCAGAGCTGCTTCGTTACAAAGCGCTAAGAGGCCTCGTTTCATGGAGGAAACGGCAAGGGCAGATGGTGAGCGAACGTGGAGTACACAGCGGACGTCGGGACGGGCCGCGTGTACTGACGCGTGGAGGGAGAAACCTGGAAAAGATGGTTGTACGTTATCAAAAATGCTTAGATATAATACACACACAAATGATAAAGATAGTTTCAAAAGAAAATACATACAAAAGGCGTGCTTCCCCCTTATAGGTGAGCAATGAAATGGGCAGAAATAGTGCCTACCTAAATAAACGACTAAACTCTTAAACCAGTGATCGTTAAACTATTTTATCAAGGGTCAATAGAGACAATGAGGGATGGCATCTTCGGCTGCATAATTTTATTTATTTTTCTACTCTTTATGCACTATATTGTACAGAGGCGGACTTAATGCCCTAAGGAAGTCTCTACCAGTCGATCGTTGGTTAAATGTGAAAAATTTAAGCAGATGCAGGAGAACTCAAATAGTAAAGCTTAATTCATCTCTATAAATAATAATAAAATTAATACATTGATAATACACGATAAAATATATAAATATAAGTACTCAAAACATAGATATTAAATATATAGACTATAATATATATTATTAACCTTAACTAATATATAAAAAAAACTAGCTGCTGTCCGCGGCCTCGGCTCCCATGGATTTGATTAGCACTATGATTAGCCAAAATATAGTAAATGGACAGCAAATATAATATATAGTCAGTATATTTTTGGTGCTCCATTCATTATTTCCGTTTATTTATTCATGTAGTATCGAGGGCGTCGCCAGGTGGGGGGGGGGGGGCGGGCAGGGGAGGGCAGTCGCCCCCCTCTAGAAATTACTTATATATTTTTTAAAACATTTTTCTTGAATTAAAAAAGTGGTAACAAAAATATTTCTACGTAAATTTAAATCATTGTACCTATTTGTACCTACAATCCATATTTCTCCCATCTTGTCTCTCGTCATGAGTCCAGAGACACACACAAACACAGACCTGAACAAATGAATATCCAACCGGGTAACGAACCTAGTGCAGCTAGTGCACAGCAGACAGCGGTCCTCACCAGTTGCACCAGTTTGAAGAGGGCTTCATCGTCACATGCTATCTGAAAAAGTCCTGATAAAAGAGTCTAACCCTCAACGTTAACAGGGAAATTGGTGGTCCCCGGATCCTGTACGACCCCCTGCATGTCCACCTTGACCAGGGAAGACGCGGTGACCTCGTGCGGGAGTAACCCGCGAGGGGTCGTCAGCACTTGTTCCACGGCCGTGTTGAGGCGAGCGGTTATTTGACCGCTGTTGCCTGCTGCAAATAGAACAAAAAAATAAGTTTAAGAGTATAGCTCATCTTTAAAGGTTTCGAGGAAATCTACCTGCAGTTTGTGAGAAAATTGCAGTCAATCAGAAGTTTCAATGAAAGTGTAAAATTTTTAAATCTACCTTTTTCTGGTTGGTGATGGCTTTTTTAACCATTATTCATACCTAAGATTAATAGACGTTTAGTTTTTTCTTCTATCAGGACCAAAGAAACAGAAGATTAACGTCTAGACGAAGGAGACATCTAACCACACGTATAGAGGGCTAGATAACGCATTTGTATAAACAAGCAGTAGGTGGAATAAATCCTAATCCTGCCTAAAATGTGAAGCAAAACTTCATGCAGTTCCTAATCGACAAGTACAGTGGCACTTACTTTGAGTCCATCCAAACAGATCCACCAGACGGTAGACAGCAGCGAGCTTGCAACGCAGAATCTTCTCGCCCTTCTCGTAACCGATACCCTCGATGCCCCTGATGTCGTTAATCGGAAGAACGCAGCTGGGGCTCTGGAATGAAAATGCAAATGTTAAGTGATATTAAAACCTCTCTTCGGGGCTGACATATCCTTGTAGGACAAAAGCCCCTAAATAAAAAAGGTTAAAAAAATAAACTTGTCTTCCTTTTGGAAGAGGTCTAGTGTCGGCCTGATGTAATATATAAGACGACTTTAGAATAGCATTATCCCATTTCTTCCCGTGTGTGCCGTAAAAAGCGACTGGGGGGGGGTAAAAAAGCCGCTACTACAAGCCCTGAGGAAATACACCGCCTCTAAAAGAGTGGACACGCCAATTAGCGTGGGGTTTTAAGGTCATACACCCTTCGTGCACGAGGCAATAGGCCCATGTTGAATAGTGGACTATGAAAGAGCTACTCGTAGTTACGATAATGTTGCTACAAATTGTCAGACAACAAAAGAATGTAACCGGTAAAGAAAGAAACCGTTAACTTAAAGAAAGTAATTGAAAGAAGCTGGATAAGAGGAGCAAAGGACATAATATGTGGTAAATGAGCCTTGAGGGAGATTTATAAACTGTTGCCTGGAAGAGATCGCTTTGGTGATAAGACCGTCTGTTGTACTTTTGCAGTCATGTGTCTATCTATCCATCCAGTTTAAGCGACTTACCCTGAAGCTAGCGGCGTGCAGTCGTCCCCCTACCATCTCCCTGATGCGTTGCAACAGCGGCGCGTCACTGCCCTCGTGCATCTGCTGATCTAGCACGCGCTCCAATTCCTCGCGGAACAGTTTCGACGACATCAGCGCTTCCACTCGCTTGCGGCGCTCCATTTCGCGGACGTCCTGAGAAGGAGAAAGGTTTAAGTTATTGAAAATGTTTAGGATAAAGATCTTAGATAGGAATTGTAATGGTATTGAACTTTTGGTATGGGAAGACAACTGTTGCCCGGGTCCATATCACCTACATACAGTGTCGGCATTAGCGGTTTCACCGCCATGTGTAAGATATTCGATTGCGCCCCCTCTCTGTATCAGTGTCTGTCTGCTGTGTAGAGCGCCTCCAATTCAATGCGCCCTCTGGGCCTCCGGCGGCCCGTGCGGTCTGCACGGCTCGCACACCACTAAAGCCGGTAATGCCTACATATGTCCATGGCTACATATGCGTATGTTTCATGGGTAGTTTTATATAGGGAACAAAACAACGCCAACGGTAGCAAGCTACAAGCTCAAAGCAATTACAACATTAAACATTAAAGAAATGTAAACTGAGTTTTATGACCCAGTTGGTGGCATCAATGAAATTTTTGGCCAGACATAAATGGAGTTCTAATTAAATTCCGATAAGGTCAAAGATATTTTTGTTACTCTGATTCCTATAATCGAGATCCTATAATTGATGTTGATGATCCTATAATTGATGTTGATGATCCTATAATTGATGTTGATGATCCTATAATTGATGTTGATGATCCTATAATTGATGTTGATGATCCTATAATTGGTGTTGATGATCCTATAATTGATGTTGATGATCCTATAATTGATGTTGATGATCCTATAATTGATGTTGATGATCCTATAATTGGTGTTCATCGGCCGGTTTTAGAATGGCACCACATCATCTTTTCCCGTGGGTCTCGTTTCGTGGCGACTATGAAATATCAAAGCCGCTAGCTACCATAACCTTCGAAAGAGTGAACTAGCAAACCAGCTTGGCCAGCGTGCAGTTAAGGTTCCCATGAAAAATTAACTTGTGGACAGTACAAGCATATAAAAACAAAAGAAATTTATAGTCTTTTGGGAACAGCATCGATTTTTTTTAGACGAGATGGCAGAAGACTTACCACCGAGTGGTAGCGGTGGCCACTGCTACCGCTACCTATACAACACCAGAGGAGATGCGCTGCCAACCTCTCATCGACTCTATAGATCAAAAGATAACTTCACATCATACAGTCTCTTACTAAACCAACCGTGCCCAATGAGAATCTGCGATATTTCATTGTTCGGCTTGACACAACGAGACTGGAATCGAATCGCCACGTCCGGTCTGGGAAGGAGATAGCTCCATGCCTTATGTGACTGGCCGGTCTGCCTGAAGCTACTTACAGCATCAATGTCCGCGGGCCGCTGTTTCATCCTTTCATCTTCCTCCTCGGTGGAGAGTGCGCCGGTCCCGTTTGGCAGCGTGTCCGTGTCCGTGTCTGTCATTGTGACCGCTTGTCTGTCTGAAAGAGAAAAACAATGCCTTTAATATAGAAATTATTCAAGTTTTGTGGACTTGCACGGATATCACAGATCAACGGATTCGTCGTGCCTTTTTAGCGATTTTTTCGCAAGATTTTTTTTTATGGATTGGTATTTAGACGAGCAATAAATAATACAAAACAAGCCGCCATTCAACCTGTTTTTGAATAATTTAATTGAAGTAAATAATTCACAATAATGTCATTATCACGTCGACGAAGTCCCGATAACCCAAACCTAACGCAACTCTTTTGCGACCACCTGTCGACCATTTCCTTGTCGCTCATTTAATTATCTTTTTCTAAAATCAATAGCAAAAGAGACTGTCTGTTGCAGTACTTTATTGTACAACTAGTTACTAGTTGCAGTATTCAAGTAACTAACAGGTCTTGGGTTAGACAAATATATTAATTAATAAGTTATTTTAATACGCCATCTCGCCTCGCCGTGGGTAAGCCAAAATGAGGGAGAGACTGTATAACCACCCGGCGGAAGCGTAGTCGACCAGGGTTCAGGGGGCGCCAGGGAGAGAAATTGACGGTAATTAACTTATTATTAATAACTGGCGTGTGGTATCGACAGGCTATAGAATCTCACCCCGCGGGTGTCATAAAAGGTGCCTAACAGATAACAAAGCCGTTGAGGAACTACACCACCGCTAAAAGAATGGATTCACCAACGCGCTTAGCCGGTGTGACGTTTTAAGGCCATTCATCCGTCATACACGAGACAATGTGCGTGAGGAGACCCGTATTCAGCATTGGATACGGCAAGGATTGATCAGTGTATTAATAACTTATTTGCTGAGATCAAGCCATTAATTTCAGAGCTCTACCGTAACATCCATACATACATACCATAGGTCAGCAAATTCATAACATTTTCTTTGAAACCTCACCGTGGACAGATAAAATAAAACGCTATCATCGCCGCTTCAGCTTAATCTCTTTCACCGTTATTTTCGAAGGCCATTTTAGAGCGAATTTTTTTTCGAAACTCCGTTGCCCAACTCTCGTGGGAAGACATCATTAGCGAGTCCGTTTCGCAATTTCATTGTTTAACAATAAAATCTGATGATGTTAGGGGTACATCTTAATTATCTTGCTATCTGAGCTCGGAAACTTATCTAGAACACGGCTTTATTTAAAGCGTAGCACACAATTGCATTAAAGCCGGTACGAGTGCGACATACGGTCCTCTCCCCTGTCTCTACACCTAGGGCTGCCACCTTGGGAAGACCATAAACCCGGAGATTAAAAAAACTAAGAACAAAAACCACATAGAAAAGGTATTAATTAATACAAAATATGTTAATTATTAATAAATAATACAAAATAAAATATTGTCTTTAATATCCACATTACGGCATTATAGGTAACTAACAGCGTTTGAATCTCAACAATAATCTTTAAAACGGTCAATTCGTATTAACGTGTACTAGAGCCAGTTTGATATTTAAAATCATACTTCTCATTTTTCTGAGGATTTCGACGTCAAAGTCGCGTAACCCGTAACCCGGGCAAGTAACCCTTAAAACACGGAGACTCCGGGTCATAACCCGGAGGCGTGGCAGCCCTACCTACACCACACAATCTAAAACTCTCCTCATACACAACCGTTCGAGCAACTCTCCTTGTGTAACTGTGGCGGTAAGTCATCGGTTTACCATCAGCGCGTGTCCCCGGTCCCCATCATTGTGCCCGCACAACATACGATTTAACAACGCTCTTCCCGTGCACATCCTAAAAATTTACCATCAAATATCTAAATGCATTAAAATCCAGTTATGCCTACACGACCACGAAACCTTTCTATGAAACGCCGCTCGATAATCGTCATGATCTATAATTATCGAGCATAAAAGTGTGTTCGCTTACAGTCTACTACCTACGGGTAATAATAGTAATTTGCAGGGCAATGAACCCTTTAAGTAAATCTATATGTCGTGGTCACTTTCTGTATCTTAGAACTTCGTGAAAAGTCTAGCCATATAAAATAACAGTTGAAATTTAAATCGCAGTAATAATAATTATAATTCATTGAATTGCTAAAACACAGTAACAATAAGTTGGAAACTGAAAATTAGTTTTAAATGTGTTATAAAAATGGCATGCTTTCCATGTCAGGTCGCTCCATACCAACACAATTGGGTTAATAATGAAACAACCTTCCCACGGCCTGAACATTTTTACACTATACAAGATATAAGTTAAAATAACAAAACTCACACTGAAATGTAAGGGCATGTCCGGTGACTCTTTAAAGGCCAATTAGGGCCACGAGAATTTAGCCATTCCGAAAAAAAAACTAAAATTGAAGTCCAAAAAACGAATCTATCTAACTATATGAATAAAAATGTAAACGTTCGTTTGTTCAAAATCTTAAATCTCCGAAAGTTCTTCACCGATTGCTTTGAAATTTTGACACAACGTTGCATTCGAATACGCACGTGTTTTTATACACCTATCACAGGGTAAAAACATGCTTTTTACCCAAAAAACAGGTAAAAACAGGGTAAGCGCCATCTGTTGGGCAACCACAGCAACGCGTGGCCGGGCACAGCTAGTTTCAAATAAAAATCCAATCTGCTCGTATGGTGTAACAAATATTACTGACATAGAAGTACAGGCAGATAAAGGATCAAGGTTGACCGTCCTGGGAATCGCAAGCGCAGCTGGTCGGTGGTAAAATGATTTCATTATCAGCAATCCAACAAACAATAGGCGAGTTACTCAGCTGTCTCGAATGGAAAGTTTCCAATTCCTAGCGGACGTACCCTTTCTCCAAATCAATACCTACATCTCAGATAGGCACCGCATCCGGGGACAGCCCCGGCGTTTAGTTATTCTGGACCGATGTTGGCATGTATCGCGGTTGTCTATGCGCGACATTATCCACTTACCATCAGGTGAACTTTATGCTCATCTGCGGCCTTCTTACTATAAAATAAAAAAAAAGGAAAAAAAGGGAGAAATTAAAAAGAAAATTTGCATAATTTCACCAAATCAATTTTTACAAGATCTGTTTGCCCTTCTAAGCTAATTAAATTGAACCCTTGTGTCTAGAAGACCATGCTATTCTATTCTAATCATATAGCATATAACATAAATATGTATATCTTACGTAATTACGTAAAACGTAACAGTCCCTTTTATCGTTCAGTTGTGGACATGTTCCTGTGCACATTGTTTTGCGCATGAGAGTCTAAAACTAACATCGTTCTTCTTGAATCTATATAAATAAAAATTAAATGCTGCTCGTTGGTAAGCGCATCACTTGAGAACGGCTGGACCGATTTGCTTAATTTTTTTTTTTTAAATGTTCGTAATAATCCGAATAAGGTTTTTAGGTAAAGAAAAATTGGAAAAGTTGTCCGGAAATTTGGAAAATTCGGGAAAAACTGAAAATGCTTTTTTCTATGAACTTATTGAAATTATGACAGGGCAACGTCTGTCGGGTCACCTAGTATAATATATAAATAAATCCCATACAACTGTCAAATTATGAACATTATCTAATAAAAACCCAAATAGATCATACACACAGACGAATACACAAGCACTCATAAATCAAAGACAGCGAGCAACAATTGGAGAAATGCGACAAGATGGCGTCGAGTCAACGACCAGTACGGTGGCCATGACACGAGTATTAGGTGACATGTGTTGACTTATAGATATTGATAGGATCACGTTTTATTTGGGGTTCTAATACAAATAATACAGTACTGTTCTCTATGGCACACGATGACTCTCACACTCAAAATTAAAAAGACGTATGTAAACCACAGCATTATATAGTCAAGCATATGTAGGTTACTATGAAAATAGTAACAAAACCGAAGTAACCCTTAAGTTTTCGCCTGAGATTCAAATATTTTTAGAAATAGTAAGTGTTTCACAGTTTTTTATGACATTTACATCAGAATTTCGATGCGAATTGGGGTAACACTTACAAATTTATCAAAATGCAGTATGAAGGTAACTAATTAAGGTTTAATTTTAACACCACTGTGCTGGTCCGAACAAAACGTCTTATGTATCGATGACGTGAAACATGAAAATGACGAACAAGATAGTTTCGCGCAGTGTTGCGATCTGTGATCATGCAACACAAATTGGTATACTCGTATATTAATTACAGAGAAAAAGCGATTACAAAACGGACATGTCGAATTTAATAAATAATTATTAAATTTGACATGTCCGTTTTGTAATCGCTTTTACTAATTAGTACTTAGTAATTCTTTGTATTTACAAATTATAATTAGTAAGTAATTTAGTAGTGAAGACAAACTATATAATGAGTAATTTTAAGATTTATACCTATTTTAAATTTAGGGTTTTAAATGCTCTATTTACGAAGAATAAGATATTAATAGTTTACAAAGCAAAGATGTTTATGAGTGGTCCTAAAGAAATATACAAAATATCACTAATGCTACCAAGTAATTTCAGATGGGGAAAGTGTAAAACAGACTTGTTGGCCGGACTATTCCCTTAATAAATAAAACAATCTCTAATTAATTTGTAATGTTATTAGTAAAAAAAATATGTTTTTTTATGGACGAAAGCGGCAGACGAGCATACAGTCCACCTGGTGGTAAGTGAATACTGTCGTCCATAGACATCCGTGATGCATGCCAACATTAGTCCAAATTGACAATCGTTGGCACTTGGCACGCCCCCGGATGCGCGCTGCCTACCTTTGGAGATATAGGAATGGATTTGGACAAAGGGTCGGAAAAATGGGGAGGGATAGGATGGGAATGGGCTCTGGCACATCTCACTCACTATCGAATCACGTACCTACGTACAATAAGATAAAGTGGGAAATGCGGTACATTTCACGGTAGTGAGAGAGGGGTAACGTGACCAGTCGAGTGCGCCAAGCGGCTGTTGGATCGCAGCGTGCACTCTCCCCCTCATATAAGCGTGTCTGTTATCAGATTTCTTTTTCGCAAGGGACAGGTTGAAATCCAGGGGGTACATATTTTAGTAAAATTGTTCCTATACGACCTATTTATTTATTAAGCTACAGACTGACACGATGTAACAGTATCGCATATCCCCACGTGGCGTACGGCTTCAGTATCGGATGTGTCGGTTCAGGGACAGGTCGGACATCCGAGGGGTCATGGGGACATCGACTTACATAGTGGTCACTTAAATGAAAAACTATACATATATATATATATCTACCTAAAACTACTCGAGGAATGATACTTTCCATCAACTCTGGCTCCAAAATTGAGTTGACCATTTTTTTTTTTTTCAATTCTCTTCTAAAAAGGGTATGAAAAATTACAAAATATCCGGTGCAGTATTTTTTTACAATATAGCCTTTCAAACAAGGATGTCTGTCGACCGTCGACCGAGCAGCGTATGACGTCACCGTGCATTCACATATAAAAATAAACATGTTTTATCTAAGACACAAAAAAGGACTAAATTTCCCTTTTAAATATTGTAAAAGTAAGGCCCTTTATGGATTGTATATGTATATTGTGACGTCATCATATCGAGTAGTGCTTATGGAACTTTGAATAGCTCTCGATAATTTTTCTAACGGATTTCAATTTTTATTTTTCAAGTATATTTTTATTATTTTAAGCATGTATTTCTAATTAAATATCTCTACGAAAAATCTGCTAGTTAAAGAAAGACCCACTTTTGTCTATAAACGTCAATTTGATTTTAATGTGACCGAGTTGAGGAAAAATTACCGACTTTTCCATAAAAACAGCAATGGAAAAATACGTTGACGGTATGTGGTATTCGTTCTTAGAATATCAAAGTCATTAACAATAATAAAAGTAATAACGATTGTATGGTGATCCTACTACACATACAAAAGTCCACCCGTCCACCATAGCTTGATTGCCACAAATTACCGGACCCTCGGATCAAAATGGGCATCGTAGGTCACTTTGCATAATGAAGGGCCCGAATATTGAACCAGTGCTGTGGACATGGTAACCGTTTGCTGTAGTTTGTTGAGCAATACTATTAAGTCATTTTTTATTTTGATCTATAACTCAATTTCCTTATGTCATATGAAGATGACACATATACCAGTTCTCCTTCTGGACACTTAGCTATACACTAGTGAAAACCCGATCGAAATCCGTTCAGTAGTTAAAAACTAAACTAAACTGGGTTCTGTAACTTGTAACTCCATTTTTTTTTTTAAATTAAGTCATTCTACATATAATCCTTTTACTGTTTTATTATTATATATACAGATAGTATGATATAGTCGTATGGTGTGGGTGTAGCTTTTAATAGCATCACCTCATCTCTTTCCGGGGCTGTAGTAAATGGCGACTAAGCGATGACCTCTAAAATAGTAGACCCTCGGACCTACTTCACTAGCGTGGCTTTACCGACAATAATATAACTTTATTAAACATTCGCGTTTCGTACCAATTTTATATTAAAAAAAATCTGGTCTGAACGTGTTACACGAGCCGTGCTCACGAAGTCAACTCGTGACCACGGCTGATATATAACCCGTGGTGAAACGTCGAGTAGGATTAAAAGGAAGTGGGCGGACGAGCAAGCGGTCCCACGTGATGGTAAGCGTTACCGCCGGCCATGGACACCTGCAACACCGGGGGGTATGCGGGCGCGACGCCGACCTTGCAAAATCCTATTCACAGCTCTCTCGAAGAACCCCATATCGTCAAAGCTTGTTAAAGAGGTGGTTCAGATCCGATTAAGAGTATAAAATATCGATAATAAAGTCCATTTGCTCAGATAACGTCACATAGGATAGGGAAGGGAGTTTCTTAGAAATTGTTGGAATAATCTGTGTGTGGGGCAGGTCGAGGAACTGTCGGGCACTTGTCTCGCACATGTCAAACACACGTGACACGATTATAATTAGACGAGAAATTAATAATAGATGTTTATTATTAAATATCTTGTTATTATTAATAGTTTATAGACAAATACTTGCTCGGGATTTGTTTTCGTTCTGTGTCGATTGATGTTCTAAATTTAAATAGGATAATAGGGTGGGGACAATGTAGCTTGTGTGGTGTTGAAATGACGTTAAATTTAAAAGGTGCGCCCAGAGCTTAGAATCGACAGATATAGTCTCCTATTATTATATTATTCACCAATCTCTCTATATTCGGAAATTGAAGCTCAAAAATATATATATTTTTGCATATAAAAATCAAACAATTGCGTTTATCTCAGAAAGCGGCCGATTAGCCGTATTCCACTCATAAACATGTGCCATCAACATGTTCATGAGTGAAATACGGCCAATTAAACGAAGAACACTGTAATGAAAAACCGCAATGTTGAAATAAGGCGGGAATCGGAAGATATATTAATTTATTTATATTATGTTAACTTCCATAGCAAAAAAAAAACATTACCTCGATTTATTTCCACACTATTGAAGATACAAAAATAATAATAAAAATCAATAGTAATAATGAGATGAATACCATGACCAAAGAATGTTTTGTGAATTTTGAATGAAAAAAAAATAAGAAACAATTAAAAACATGGGACATACCATCTTCTCCCATACTTACGAGTATGAACAAGTGTACGTCGAGTTGATTTTAAAGGGTGTACTGACTGAGAGGTGTTATTATCTACATTTTTTTTCAATATATAAGATCCCAACGAAGCCCCTGTAGATTAATTTTGTATAAAAAAAATCGTTTCTGTTGGAGTGCGTGTTTTGAACGGGTGCAGAAAAACTGCTAAGAAAATATTTATTTCACAATAACCTACGAAATAAACTCAGCGGAAGCCATATTGACAACACTGTTTTTTTAACAAAGAGAAACTGTTTGTTGCGTTAATATTTTCCCAGTTACCAATCATACTTTAATAAGACAAAACATTTCCACACCATCTATCAGCTACTACAGACCTGCGCTACATAATCACAACAAGATACCAATCGCATAAATTAAACTCTCCAACCGACTGTTAACATAGCGATCTGATAACAACAAAACCCTCTTACTCCTCTGTCAAAACACCATCGAAACAGTTATGATTTGTTTTTACTCCAAAAAGAAAACATTACAACACGGGAGAATGTGTAGTCGCGACCGAAATAGTCGAGGTGCAGGGAAGGAATGCGCTTCCGTCGTTCCAATTTTAAATTTTCACCAACTTTTTAATTTTATTCGTAAACGGCCGACGGAGCGTGCGTTTATACAGCCTCATTTTAACTATAGAGTATATTTCTGTCAGCGTTTCGTTTCTTCAATTGTGCGTTATTGAGTGGCTCAAATTGCTGGTAATTTTATTGTTTACGGTGATTTCTGAGATAAGGCGATTGGTTGTTAAAACTGTCATTGCTCTTAGCGGTGATTTTATTGTTTAATTGCTTCATTTCATGTTGAAATTGAGGCTTTCAACATTTGCTTTAAAGCCAGATTTTATTAGGTGCTCTACAAAGGCTCGCCATCGGCCGGTCCACCTGCTTCCCGGTACATGGTCTCCAATTAAAAACTCTTCCACACCCAATCGGTTGTCAATCCTGCGGCGTATGACCCGCCCATTGCCACTTCAGCATGCTGTGCTACGTGAGCTATGTCAGTTACTTTAGTTGTTTGTCGAATCTCTTCGTTTTTATCACAGAGACTCCGATCATAGCCCCCTCTTCATAGCTCGCTGAGCAACTTTGAACTTATGGATCATGTCTACCATCGGAGCCTACGTTTCAACATTATTACGTAGGAACTGACGTTAAAACTTAATTCTTTGAAAAATATCTTAATTCAGATGTATTATCGTCTACTCGACACGCACATTTCTTGCGCCTGGATGGACGGCCTTGGGGGTTGCCGAGGTCTATTCCTTTGGAGGCGGTGTAGCACTTCGGGGCTGGCGGTAGCGGCTTTGTCGCCATTTACGATACCCTCAGGTAGAAGGCGATGCTATATTCTAAAGCCGGCTGATACTTATTTTTTTTTTATGGATGAAGGCGGCAGACAAGCCCACATACAGTCCACCTGATGGTAAGTGGATACTGTCGCCCATAAACATCCGCGATACATGCCAACATCGGTCCAGAATGACAAACGTTGGCACGCCCTCGGATGCGCTGCCTACCTTTAAAACATGTGCGAACATGTGCCTACCACATGAAATATGAAATAGGCCACCTAATATTTATTCGTGTACGTAGCTGTTGCTAAAAGCAATAATCCACAATTTATCCTCGAATAATAATAATAATAATAATAAATTTATACATATTTTGAAATTTCAATATTTAAACTTTATTTTTAAGTTACTAGCTGTGCCCGGCCACACGTTGCTGTGGCTGCCCAACAGATGGCGCTTACCGTTTTTGGGTAACACGGCCAAATTGTTTACGTAAAGAATGATGGGCACTTTTGTATGAAACCTGCCCTGACCACCAATAATACAATTGCAATGTATGCCAACTTACTGATTATAACCTACAGTTACTATAAATAATGAAACTTGTGTCATACCCGCTCTCACGAACACATTTGGCGTGCTCAGATGGTCGCAAACCAAATTATGACACACTGGATCGAAAAGTCCACACTCAACCATATATCTCTCTTCACAAGATGCACGACCAACCAAAGTTTCGGTCCAGGGCCCGGGGCCTCGGTCGATGATACTTCCAACGATTGTTATATCAACTCTCCCAATATATATTTTTGATAAACTTGTAAGGCAAATATCTCATTTCCCGGGTACTTCAAGGTACACCCACCATACAAGGTACAAGGTACAAGGTATACCCGGTACGGTAGGGTCTTGTTGCCATAATAAAAATTGTAGCTTATGCTATCACGCGGTCTCTATTGGATATACCAGCCATAATGACGCACCATTCTTTGTTACGCTGTAACACAGCGAACACAAAAGTGCAACATTGTGTAATTCCACGCGCACCAGATTGTCGTTTGCCGTTTCTATTAAACGTGGAGAAATTTGAATAACAATTGTGAAAACGTTGGCCGAGATTTGCTACTCGTATCATTATTTAGCATGGCTATTTAAACGAGTAATGAGTTCACGTGCTACACGAAGTGAGATCTTATTTTAACCAGTTGTGGTGCCTCATTGTAAAGTGTGTAACATTTAGCTACCCAATACCGACCCCCCCTCTTTAACCCGACCATTAGGGTTTTCTTTTAACCCACCCGACTGCCAGCTGAGGTTTGTCGGTCACGTTACGATATGGGGGCTCTTCAAGAGAACTGTGAACAGGATTCTGCAAGGTCGGCAGCGCATCTGCATGCCCCGTGGTGTTGCAGGTGTCCACGGGTGGCGGTGACCACTTACCATCATGTGGCCAGTTCGTCTGGCATCTATAAAATAAAACTATAGGTACCCATTTAATTGGCTGTTCATTAGATTGGAAGAGTTGCATATAGGTTTATAAGTAAATAAAGCTACATAATAATTATTATATAAACGGGATACTCATGATTTATAATATATTTATTATTAAGTTTAACCACAAACTACAAACGTTTAAAATCTTATGTAATAAAGCTACATGGTGCAAGACGATGTCAACTTTTAAAAAAATTACAAAAAATATAATTCGACGCTAATATACAAAAACACACTAGTAATGTGTTGAGTGTTTCGGGTCACTCAATCCGGCTCCGCTCGCTGATCCGACTCCTCTTAACAATTCCTTGACTCATTTGATTCACCTACTTATATTTTATAAGAGCCCGAGAGCGACTCATTCGCTTTCATCATGTTCGTTCATGTAACTCAGCAATCCAAAAATGAAAGGGTTGAATAACTCCTCGGAGTCGATAACAGTTAGTCGGGACTCATTAATAGTTTCGTCTCCGCTCGCGGTTCGGATCTTTTGATCCATTGAATCCGGAGTTACCCATCGTTAAAATATACATACATAAACTATAATATTGGCGTTCACCTTTGGAGAATTGTATAAGAAATTGTATGGAAAAAGTAATTATTCAGGACGAGAGAAGATTTATTTATCTAATTACACTCGCCGTTCTAACAACCCTAGGATAGGATATGAGATGAGACGGGATAGGGAGTGGGGAATGGGATAAGAGACAGTTTTTTAACCCATTCTACTCAACACTCACATGGGATATATCATCAGACATATCCCACTCGCTATCGAAACACATGCCGACGTAGTTCGACCAGTGGGCTGTGGGCTTGCAGCATGCACCCTTCCCCACAAACCTCACTAAGGTCCGAGCATCCACTACACATACGCACATACGCATCCACTCCCGGCTTATGACTTGATCAAAAATTTTTAAAACCTTTTTATACAGAAAAGAAAAAAGAAACTTTTTAAAAAAGAAACCTTTTTATACAGTAAGAAGGTGGCAGACAGTCCACCTGATGGTACCCACGTGGGTACTGTCACACGTGAACACCCTCGGTACAGGCCAAGATCAATCCAGAATGACAAACGCTGACACGGATGCGCCGCTTACCTTTAAGAGATTCAGGAATTGATTTCGAGAAAGGGTTGGGAAAATGGGGAGTTAAGGATGGAAATTGTCTCTGGCATATTTCACTCACTACCGAAACACGTACGTACATTGGGATAAATGGGATAAAGTGGGAAATGCAGCACGTTTCAAGGTGTGGTAGCTCCACAGGCTTGTGGTAGCCTTTCAGGGCCTGTGACAGCGGCTTTGTTATCCGCTAGTCGCCAGCACACACGGGTAGAGATAAGGGTGACCAGGGCATAGTCAGGATTTTATCCAGAGTGAGGCAAAAAATCAAAACAATTTTCTTATCATTTAAATGCATGTAGTGTAGTACAGAAAGTCTGTTACTTACTCTTTACTATGGCAGGAGTGATTGCAAGCGTCCCAACTTGCCCCACTGTGGCTACGCTCATGTGGGACGGTGGTACAGCCGACACCACAACGACGAGCTAAGTGATAATACTAAAAATCCGTAAGTACCGTAAGGAACTCGAGCGGTGCGCGTCGAGAACTTGAAATTCACGACTCACAAATGAGAATCATATATCATACTTCTTCTTTCTCAGCCCTTGGACGTCCACTGCTGGACATAGGCCTCCCCCATTGTCCGCCATTTAGACCTATCGGCAGCGACCTGCATCCAGCGGGTGCCCGCAACCTTTATGAGGTCGTCTGTCCATCTAGCAGATGGACGTCCTCGGCTTCGTCCGCCGGTACGTGGTCTCCATTCGAGAACCCTTCTGCCCCATCGGCCATCGGTTCTTCGAGCTATGTGCCCTGCCCACTGCCACTTCAGCTTGCTAACCCGAGAGACTATGTCGGTGACTTTAGTTCGTCTACGGATCTCCTCATTCCTGATTCGATCACGTAGGGAAACCCCGAGCATAGCCCTCTCCATAGCTCGCTGTGCGACAGTGAGCTTATTTATGAGGCCCATAGTCAGAGACCACGTCTCGGTAAAGTATACTAGCATATCATACTAGCAATTAATAAAAGTACAGTTAGAAAACCGCATTCCATGAACGCGAAGAACAAATATTTTACTTACGACTATTTGAAACACACACAAAGCCGGCGGCGGTAGGTACTAACTAGTAAAACCATAAAATCCTGTTGATCGTAAACCCACATACGATTCTCAAACTTACGCGTTTCCATTGTAGTGTATGTACACTAGACGAAAAGTAACTGTTCTCAGGAGGGATAGATAACGCAAGCAGTCCGTCCGTGCGTGGCCGAAGTTGGCGCTAAGTTCCTACTTCTCGCGCCGCTCATTCAGTCTATCGCGACACGGCCTTCGGGTCGCTAGCAAGTAGTTTGTTACACAACACAAAAATGCCTAATTGCGTTATAATCAATTGTAAAAAATCGTCTTCAGTGTTGAGCCGAGACAAGGGAGATATCTCATTTCATCGGCGATGCGAAACGAGCATCGCTACAATTTACTCGTGACGTCACACGTGTAGTGACATACAATTTCACAAACTTGCGATATGATACCATCTCACGTCTATACACTGTTCAAGTTAAAAAAAAACGTGGTGTAGTGCACACTCAGTCACGTGGCTTCACCAATAGACCAATTACGTTTCGGTCTTGCAGCAGATTGACCATTGTCTCATCGTCGATTTGAGAATACACACTAGATATGTTATACAAGCACTGTACGGTAGGCATGTTAAAGTCTAATAGTGTTCTTTCTATGTTCAGTCTTTAATACATGTTTTTTTTGAAAATGGAACATTCTTATTACGTAGTACTTAAGTTTCAAATTTGACCTCCCACCCCCTAGACGTTGCCAACCAAGTTTCTTTGATAAGAACGTATGGTGTTTCATCTAGTCTATTCCCATATAGATGTCATCTCATATTTCGTCAATTTTGCATTTATCTTTGTTATGAAAATCAGATGCAGTGTGTCGTTCCACACACGGATATCATTACTGTTATGTGACGTAACGAATGCGATCTAGAAACATTCAATGTTGTACGTTGATTTGACCTATTTGCCTATCAGAGTTAGATAAAACCGCGGAACTGTTCTCAAGATATATAACGTTCAACATTAGAAGTTTAATTACAGAAAATATTTTTTTTTATTTGAGGATCATATAGCTATATTTGAGTGTAGGCTTTCTCGGCCGGTGTCCATATTAATTGAATCTTCCGGCCTACTTGGCCGAGGTCTTCTGGAACCTCTTCTCTTTCTTACAAACGTTTCGTCAACAACTGCACAAAGTTGCGCTCGAGAAGCCGAAGAGATAACATCTCTCCGAAAGTGAACGCACTGAAGATGTCAACAGCAGTTGTTGACGAAACGTTTGGAAGAAAGAGAAGAGATTCCAGAAGACCTCGGCCAAGTAGCCCGGAAGATTAGATAACGTCCGTATTTGTTAGTATCAATTGCATTTACCATATGAACTAGTGTTAACATGCGTATTGTATATAAGGTCGCGGTCGTACAAGAATAGTGGGAAATATTCTATTGTGACGTTCAGAGAGTCATACTTACTGATAATAAAATAATATAAAAAAAAATATTCATACCATCTACAATTCGCGTGACAAGCTTGTTGACAACAAATAATTCAATATAAACTTATTTTATTCGTTTTAGTACATGGCAAGCATTGAAGCTTGTTTTTAAAAAACCTTTATTTTATTCAAATTAGAATGGTATCGCGTATTCTACTTGACAAACCCTTTAATTTGATACCCATGTCAAGGAGCTTGTGAAGAAATAGGTAATCCGCCACCTTGAAACGGCGGCCATTTTGAGAAAAATTACATAACTGAGTATAAGTATACTAGTAAGTGCGTGCAAAATTTCAGCTCAATCGGTTAGGTGGAACTGGTTTTGATAAGTTACAAAATTTGACCCACACATACTAACAAGTCGAGTTGAATAAAAGCTTGTAAAAATCTAAATTTAGATTAAAATTATCTTATAAATTTCAGTTGAAAGCATACAGCATAACACATCAAAGACCTAAACGAGCTAGAACCGGCCGCGTTCATAGGTTGAAACCTAAGTGAGGATATGTGGATAGTGTTATGCACACACGAATAAATGAATCATTAATTATTTATTGTTAACTTGCTGTTGCCCGCGACTTCGTTCGCGTGGTGTTCAAGTACTAATTCAGACGTTCGCGCGCGTGCGCACAACAACTCGTTAAAGTTTCATCGCAATCGGATGAATGGTATAGGAACGCATATGGGACAAACAAAGAAACATTCATTTATATAGATGTAAAAATAAAAATAAAAAAAAATCATAAAAATACATGTTAATTTTTTAGTTAAAAATAATTGTACGTCCAAACACTTTTTTTCTAAAAGGTACGGAATGTAGGATGATTCCCTTTCGACTGTCGCCGCCATCGATGTCTCTTTTTTACACATCAAACTCCTAGCATGCTACAATCCAATAAATAAAGAGTTTTCGCAACAAACTAATTTATACCATAGTAATAATAACCCTATAGAAATTGTATGCGTGCTCAGCTGTGTGCGTGCGTCTGGTATTGATTCGCCCGAACTCAGTCCCGTTGGCGCCCAACATGGGGTTAGGGTATAACTACAAGCGGAGAGCGATTTTTACATATTTCTACGTATTGCATAGAAAAATACTTTCAAATTTAAAAAAAGAAACGATGTACAAAAGGTCAGCTTATCTCCATCGGAGATTTCTTCCAGCAGACCTACGAAATTGATATATAGGTAAAGACTAGATTTTCACGTGTTTCCTTTGGAAGCGCGTTAGTAATAAATTGAAAAATTCGTAGTTACGAGCTGGGCTACAACTCACGACCTCACGTGGAGAATAAATACCCCTAGACTATAAAACCGTTCTGTAGTATGGATAACAATATATTACATAGCTTTTGTTGCCAAAAACTATACCATAAATCATTTTTAATGCATTCACAAGTGTCATAAAACGCGGAGAAAAGTCGTTATTATACCAAAATTGTTTCAATATTAACGTAATACAAATTCGGTTCTATTCATTCTTTCTCCATTAGGGCTAGTAATGTACAATGAGACAATAAAAAGATCAAAGATACTTGATTGCTTAAATTAATTAAAACAAGCTTCTTAGAAGACCCAATTTGAAATATGATTTTAACTTTAACGAATGACAGGCTGTTTTTAATAAAATCGCTTTTCTACTACTATTGTGTTCTCTGCTTTAGAATTTATTTTCTATTTTTTAAGTTTGATACAACATTATGATAAGTAGGACAAAGGGCCTTTATAAACATATTTTAGTTTATCCTAACCACGGAATGGATAAACAAATGCAATGTACGAATCTGGTTTCTTTCTTTGTCTTTACGTGTTAATGATCACATAATATATGTACATTATGACAAACCTACAATATTTTGTGTTCAATACTAACATGTTCTCGTGGCTTCGTTTTAGAACACGTTTTCACCCGGGATATAGAAAAATTCGTTCGCCATGTCCTTTGAAGAAACCGCTTTTCTACCATTAATATGTCCGCTACCTTAAGAGAACAAAGGAATGATGATGTGCAAACTTTACCGTGGCAAATTTGGGCTTCTTCCTACTAAGGTAGTAAGTTTCTTAATTAGTACAATCACGGTCACTAACAAGTAAACATTTACAAGATTACAAATATGTATATACATACTTAAGGTTTAGCACCGTTATCCTCATGACAATCCGATTCCGTCAACGGGAATCGTAGACAAAATTATTTTGCAATAATCTGTTTTTTTTTAATATTTAAATATTTCCATTTTCCCCACTGTAATTATTACGAAAAACCCTAAGTAAGGCCAGAATATAAAAAAAAGAACAATTAGATTTGGACTAGTTGAAATGTTAGTAAATACATTAAGCTCGCCTTTTGTACGTTAAATGTACGTTAAGTGTTAAATAAATAAAAAAGTCCGTATCAACAATATAAAGTCCATATGCTCAGATAACATCACATATTACTTTACGAAAACAAATGTACATGTAATAAAACTTTTTATTACCCTTTCTAGTTGTAAGGGATGTCAATCTATTATTTATATGGACGAGCACAGGGGGGAGGTGCGGTACAAGGGGAGGGTAAATTCAATCAGATAATGTTCGTCTGAGGATACTCTGAAAAAGAAAAATGTATTTCTAGTAACTAGTAATATTTTCGGAATGGCTAAATTCTTGTGGCCCTAATGGCCTTTCAAGAGTCAGCGGACAGCTATCGGTTTGGGGCAGTGATTTTCAAACTTATTACGGTCATGGACCCCTTACCATAACAAAAACTTAACTATGAACCCCCAAGTGAATTAACTTTTATGATATAATAAAACCTACTGAAAATACTTTATTCTGTTCTCTCTGATGAGACAATTGCACGTAGGCAAAAGGGGGGGGGGGGGGGGGGTCCGTATGGACCACTTTGGGAATGACTGGTTTAGGGCGAGCGCAGAGAGCGCGCAGCCGGGAGCAAAGTGTGTGCAGCAACGAGCCTAAGGGCTTCGCCGCCGGCCGGTTTGACCGGCGGAAGGAACGGACCTCGGCGTCGGGCGTTACTTTGGGAGGGTACCACCGCGGGATCGCGACTTGGCGAACCTTGCATGTATTGCACAAAGAAATATTGCAATAACGACGGACTTAATACCTGGCGGCTTTCCCTGCCAGTCAAACTTTGGTTAAACAGAAATACAAAGGGCGGTGCATCGTACAACCAATAAGAAATAAATACAAAACAATACATAATTACAATACGCATATAAAACCTACGTATACTGAAGTATATGTAAAAATAAAAAAAAAGTTTTGTAACAATACACACATTATCCACAGTATACGTATGTGTCAGTTTGTAATAATTAAAAAGTATATAATAAATGTATAGATTGTAATAAGTTATTGTACTTGCGTAAATTTTTAGGCCATTGAAAAATCAATGTGAAGCAACACTGCTTAATTGTGCGGTAACTTTAGATACTTGAATTTTATTGATTAGTTTGATTCAATCATTTTATATATATTTATTGCCTTTGTAAACATGCGATTTATAATCATGATATCATCAAATGAAATACTAGTCCAAATGAATGAAATGAAAATGTAACAAAATGAATACCTAATAGGAAATATATAGGAAAATCACGTAAGCGTCATCTAAAAATAATGTAAAGACAAAGTATTAAAATTAGTTATTCCATTAACGTACACCTATCTCTTCGTCATGGCAACGACGCGACTAGATCCCAACATGCCGATTTTTTCCTTTTAAACATCTGACAGGTATAATTTAGAATTTAGACAGACTTACACTTATATTGATTATATACATACATTACTTACATTTGAGAAACATTTTCCTTGTATTATAACCTTTGTGTAGTGTAAAAAAAAGAAAAACTATCTTTCAAATATGGAACGTGATGTCTCCGGCCTTTCATATTCGCTTCTTTTGGGACTAAAGTAAAAAGTGGACAAGTGCGAGCGAAACTTACGCGGCGAAGGTTCCGTAAAATCATTATAAACAATTATCATCGTCATTTTAGCAAAGATAAATAATTTGTTTTATTTTCTTGATGAATTTGTGCTAATGTTGTACTGTAGTTTGTTTGTGACCCCTTGTTCAAGAGAAAATTTACCATTACCGATAGAGAAATAACTGGACCTCATAAGACGACATTTTTCGCGTGTGGTCTGAGGTACAACTATACGCGGGAGACAAAGAGCGCTGAAATCGCTGAAGGAAGCAATTCAGCGATTTTTGCTGAAGCGGACTGTTGATGACTTCTTTGACGTAATGCGCAAACGTTGTATGGCGCGAATACGAGGCAGCTCTAACAGTATCCTGAACACCATTGCAGCCAAGTGGAAGAGCCCAATGCTGCGCCGATGGATATCGACTTCGCGCCAGCCGATGCATGGCTGCAGGACTGTGTTGTCGCATTTTAATTTTAACACTGGGTTAAGATGTATGATTATTGACATTATCTTATGGACATTTGTCTGAAATTAAATAAGGGTTTCGATAGTGCGAAGGATCTCTAATGAACTTGCAGAGGTTGGGTAACCGACCTATTTCCGTCGCATCTGATGATGTCACGTACGGTGGGGGTTTGCGATCGATAGGGGTCGTCGAACTTTGACGAACTACCCCCCAAATGACATTAGTTGCTGAGCCAGCCGCGATGGAGTGGTTGAGTTAGGTATGAAGGTTTAATACGTATACGTAATGGATGTACGATATAAAACGGAGGTTTCTGACTCCGACGGGGACGACACCAGGGTGGGGGGAGTGTAGTGTAGCAATAATTATCACGTAGTCTAGGGGAGGGGGGGGGGGGGGGGGGGGGCAGTAAGTATTTTTTTGTGAAAGGTAGCGGGTACTACAAGATTAGGAATGATATAAATCAAATTTCATCGCCCAAATTCTATTCTCCACTACTTTACCCACTTTCAATTCTGTACAATTTTATAGAGTAGGTAGTGTCCAACGTCGTTTTATTTTTTAAATTAATGAACAGTAAACAGTACACTGGCTCCACGTCCCAAATTCCATACAACAAGCTCAATTCCCGGTCTGTGACCTTTTATGAAAGAACTGTTCACATTCGTTAATTGTCATAATCAGGTTAATATTCTGGTGTTTAATCATAGCTGATAACTTTCGTATGTTCAATTTATGACTTTAAAATCTTTCAGATAAGATTCAAAAGTGCATCTCCCAAAAATTACAACATTTGTCCATTGATAAATAAATTCGACTGTTGCGAGTTCCGAGTACCGGCCTTAAATATAGAAAATAGAAAATAAAATAGAATAGAAAAATAAATAGTTAAAAATAGAAACGGGAAATAATTAAACACAAGCAACCGAAATCTATATATATATATATACATATAATAAAAATGTAACTGATCGCTGTCTGTACATGGAAGATATATGAGAAAAACTATTATTGGGGGCCTTTATCAACGCAATAGAACCCAAAACAATGATTGTTAGAATTTTTGTCAGTTTCTCTGTGCGTTTGTGCGCGCTAATCTTAGAAACGGCTTAACCGATTTTGGGTGTGGTTTTCACTAATGTATTGTGGTAAGCTTCATTTAAAATTTAGTGTTTGTTTTATTTCAATCAGTTCATAAATAAAAAAGTTATATCAATTTAAAGAATCACGTCGAATAAAGACAGTATTTATAAACTAAAGTCCACGCGGACGAAATCGCGAGCAACAGCTAGTACTGAATAAGCAGCAGCAAATTTATAGATGGGTTAAGTTTTAGGTTCTCTGGCTACAATAAAGATATAGGAGTTCAGCAAACGTCAACTGTGTGTTATGCAAAAATGTTTTGTTTTGGTGACTATTTGTATTTGTTTGCTATGTTAAATACAAGCCAATATAAAACACGAGTTTCTTCAAAATTTCTTTATTTAAAAAGCTTTATTGCACTTAAGGGTGTAGATCGTGAAAATCACCGAAAAGAGTGTTACGATTTTTCATATTTAACCTATTTACATATGATTGATATCAATGATAATTTGTATATATTACAATCAAAGACCAATAAGTATGTTCATGCTTATATTAAACTCTTAAACCTAATAGTTGTTATATAATAAACGTCAACAAACGCACAAAATTGAGTAAAAATGCAAAAACATGACTTCGTATTTTTCAGATTTAACCCCATAAATCAACACAAATTGATAAAAAGAAACACTTTTTGAACACTGAAGAAACCAATAAGTATAGCTGTATACTTCTTTTTATACCTTTACAAACAAAGACTTCCTCTTTTAAAGCCCTAAAATCTAGATATATTTTAAGGTAAATTTTTCATACACAAATGTATGGGATAAAACGTTCGTTTCATTCGTGCAATCTCGGTGGTCTGCAGCGGCAGTTCCTTTCTGTAAGTGAACGCGACACCACGCTTGTCGGCTGCAGACAGCAGAATTACGTATTGTGAATTTGTGTTTTTTGTAAAAAACTGTAAGTATAACATTTTTATAATTAATTTATTTTCAGTTAGTAGAAAGTATCGATATAATGAATGTCTGAAAGAAAACCATGATGGAACTAGATATAAATCGTAAAAAATACAATATCTACACTAATAGGTATTATAAAGAGGAAAGATTTGGATTTTTGTATGTAACGAATAAACTCAAAAAGTACTGGACTGATTTTAATAATTCTTTTATCATTCGAAAGCTACATTATCACTGAGTAACATAGGCTATTTTTTTCGCAGGACTGATTGAATTTGAGTGGCATGCCAGGGAAAAGAAAGTTTTGTACGCATTATAAAAATATGAAAGCCAAAAGATCTCGGAATAAAATGTAAGTTCCTCCCTACTTATTTATTATCGCATTTGAACAGGGTACATTACAAAGCTAATACAATATGTCATATGATTTAGATCGCCCGATTCAGACATATACCTACAATAACATGTAAATATTGGTTTGTATTATCTATATCTATACTGATAAATAAAATTGAAGTATCTGTATGTAATATCAAAATAATAGGATTTTTAAAAAAAAAAAAGGCGATACGGAGTTCGCCGGGTCGGCTAGTATTGTCTAAATATCAAATTGTGGAAGTAGGTAGGCGACAGCGCAACTTTGTCGACATACCTATACCGCCAAACAGACGCGAGGCGCCTAGCGTCTGGCTTAGGGTTGTACAAAATAAATAAAAAGTGGATAATATTGATGAATAATATTTCCAGTATTGAAAATAAAGAAAACCTTGGGGCCGAGACTCTGAGCAACAATGCTACGCGCTGTATAGAGGTAAGTTGTTATACGTAATTCTTGTAGACTTGTTACATAAATAAACAAACTACTTAGTTAGTGATGGGCGAAGACAAAATCTCAATACCTACCTATAGATTTTTCTTGCAATATTTATTATTTTCATCGAGAGACAAACACCTTAGTACCGAAATACTTCTCAATTACTTTCTCAAAAGAAAATTTACGTTCAAATAGGTGACGTCATAAAAAAACAATACCTAATGCGTAAAGAAATTATAATTTCTATTCATCAGGAACCTAATATTGTATTAATTCTTTTGCATTTTTTTAAATTTTTAATTATTTTTTATAAAAAAAATCAAGCCATTATCTTTCTTTACAGGAACTAGTTATTGAAAACGACCAAGAGGGAAAGGTGGATGAAATGGAAGTTGGGCGTAGAGTTGTAGACGTTTCTTTTTTTTTTAAAGCTCTTCAGGCCATAGGGGACCACGGTCCAATGGATTGTAAGTTAAGTTACCTCAGTATAATAGGTGAAGTAAAAGTTGGTCTGGACTCAAAACTCATCATGAAATGTAGTATGTGTAGTATGAAATTTACTGTGTGTTTGATTGAAAAGAAAGAAGATAGAATGGAAGTGAATCATCAAATTGTATCTGGTATCATATCATCTGGTGGGAGCTACTATCAGTTAAAAACATTAACTGCCGCAGTAGCCCTACCAATCATGTCACCTTCATTATACAATGAAATTAATAATACGGTTTGCGATTGGTGGGAAAAGACAGCAGCACATTCCATGGCAGAAGCTGTCAAGGAAGAAGCGGAGTACGCAGTGTCTATAGGTAGTGTTGATAAAAATGGTACACCATTAATATCTGTTGCTGTTGACGGTTGTTGGAGCAAGAGATCTTATGGTAAGAATTTTTCCGCCTTGTCCGGCGCAGCTGCGATAATTGGCATTAAAACTAATAAAGTATTGTTTTTTGGAGTTAAAAATAAATACTGCGTAGTTTGTGCACGAGCCGCAAAGAACGACAGTCAGCCCTCGGAACACCGTTGTTTCAAGAATTATTCGGGATCATCTACCGGTATGGAATCGACCATAATAGTTGAGGGGTTTAAACGTTCCATTGTTGATCACGGTGTAATTTATAATAAATTTGTAGCAGACGGCGATTCCAGTACTTATAAAAAAATATTAGATTCGCGACCGTACGGTAATTTAACAGTAGAGAAAATTGAATGCAAAAATCATTTTTTACGAAACTACTGCAATAGCTTGGAGAAACTGTCGAAAGACACTAAGTATCCTTGCGAATTGCGGAAATTCCTAAAAGAAAGGTATTTGCGTTTAAGAACGGGTGTAAAATGCGCTATTAAATATTGGGGCGATCAAAATCAGTCACTCGAAGAAAAAATAAAAAATCTTAGTGAAGATATCCTAAATGGTCCACAACACGTATTTGGTAATCACCAATATTGCAAGGAGTATTTCTGTAGACCTGATACTCGTCGAATAGAACCTGTTGGGTTGCTTCCAGCAATTGTTGGATGCGGATTAATGGACGCGGTACACATTTTAAGTAAAAGACTGTCATATCATTCTAGAAGTTTAATTCATAATTGTACAAGTAATATAGTTGAAAGTTTTAACGCAGTGATTGCCAAATTAGTAGGGGGTAAGCGTGTAAATTATTCTTCCCGTGGTTCTTATGCGGGCCGATGCGCAGCTGCTGTTGTGTCTTTTAATACAGGATCGATTCATAGTAAAACTCATGAAGTAATATTTAAATCTAGTCCTAATCCTTTGATCGCGAAAGTGGAAAATTGTAATCGTAGAATCCGTTTAATTGCTAAACCTAAATTAAGATTGAAAAAGAGCCACAGCGCTGTATCGAAAGACGCTCACTATGGACCAAACTGCGAAAAACCTGATCTGAGTCCAGAATTATATGAGAAAGCCAAGTCATCTTTTTTAGCCGATTTAAAGTTGTCTTGTGCTGAAAGAGAGGAGCTTGAAAGGTCGACCCATTTGCAAAGAAGTAGTTCTGAGTGGATGAGTACAAGGAGAAAATTACTAACCTCATCATCGTTCGGGGAAGTTTGTAATAAACGAGAGAGCACAAGTTGTGCTGTTCTTGTTCGTAAAATCGTTTATGGTAGTAATATCTCCAGTTTGCCTGCTGTACGGTACGGTATCGAAAACGAAGAAACCGCAATTAAACAGTTAGAAATTCAAGAGAATATTAGTATACAAGGTTGCGGTTTGTTCGTCGACGATCAATATGAATTTCTTGGTACTACACCAGATGGCATTTATGCAAACGGTTTAATTGAAATTAAGTGCCCACATTCTTTAGCTGGCATGACTCTTGATGAAGCAATGGCCAAACATACCTTTTGGGTTAAGGACAAGGCTTCCAAGGGTTATGTCATAAATAAAAATCATAACTGGTATTTCCAAATTCAGGGACAGGTACATATTACTAAAAGAAACGTTTGCATGCTTGGCATCTGGTTTGGTGCTACTGTACCTATGAAAGTTTATATTATAGAAAAGGACGACAAATTTTGGGAGGAGAAAATGGAGATGAAATTAGTTAGGTTTTATTACGATTGCCTACTTCCAGAATTAGTTGATCCTCGGCAGTCACGAAGCATGCCCATTCGTGACGCGCCCAGTATCATAGAGGCTATGAAAGAGAGGAAAGAAAGAGCTTTACGTGTTATGAAAGAGAAGAACGCCTAATGATTTTGAAAGATACAGGTAACTTAACTACCCAGCCAGTCGATTCACGTAAACACGCCAGTCCAAAAGTCGTTTTAACTTAGGAACTTAGAAATCGCCTTTTGGTTTTCTGTTTTAAACGCACTTACTTATCTAGTCTTGGATTGTCATAAATCTTCCAATAGCTCAATTACTATACAATTTCTGAGTTACCTGGTGTAAAGAATCATAAAAATTGGTTCAAAAATACAGCGAATTGAGAATTCTCCTTTTTTTAAGTCGGTTAAAAGGGCTAAATTTGCAAAAAACGAAGTGACGTCACTGCGCTACGGTTTTTATTACTTACGTGAATCGGGCAGCTGGTAACGTTTTCATTCTGATAGGTTTTGTGATAGCCATTGATTTTATCATCAAATTAGCAGAAATCAGAACTTGATCCGTAATCGAATGAAAAACCATTAGAATTTTGAACTCATATTTCGTTATTGTTTAATTACATACTTTTAATTAGTATATTAATAATTTACAAACTTCTGTTAAAATTAGTAAATAAATGAATTATTTACTAATTTTTGTACAACCCTAGCACGCTTTTGAGATAGCGAGTAATGGCGACTCATATTTGTTATTGTGTAGTAAATAAATCATTTTTATACTTGTGTTTCATTTATTGACATTTTTTTTAAAACCCTAGGATTTTTTTTAGATATCGACGAGGTGATCGTAAACAAAAAGTAAGTATTTGAGTTTACGCAATAGGCACATTTCCTTGCGTAGAGATAAACACACTTCCTACTGAATTTGCAATTATTTTATTGAATGAATATTTTACGAATTAGAATAAATTTTGGTAGTGAAATTACAAATAAATAAATAGTTGGAATTTTAGGTAAGTAGAATACAAAAATGTCAGATGTCAAATGATAGAAAAACATAAAAATTGTGTCTCAACTACTCTTATTAATCTATTAAAAAGAATCAACAGCTAGTTTCCAAAAATTCAACGTTATTGTTATGCTGTAAATATTCAAGTTCAATAACAATTTCTCAACGTGGAACGTTTGTTTCAAAATGTTTTGCACATTTTGAAAATCGCGCTCTCTAGGTCATTCATCCGCCCCGTCGGATGTTACATTAAACTTTGGCGCTGCGGTCGCTCGAAATCGAGATCTCAGGCCAACAATCTACACCCTTAATCGTACAAAAGGCTAGCTTAATGCCTGGAGGCATTTTCTATCGAACAAACTTTGGGTAGAACCTCTCTGTTTTGGGAGGTACGATAAAACGTATAAATATATAAACGTTTATTTTATTTATTTAGTTACTTTTTATGCACTTTATTGTACAGAGGCGAACTTAATACCTTAAGGCATTCACTACCAGTCGACCGTTTATGTTATACGTAATTGTTAATAATGTATATTTAATCTATACATATAATAAAACAGTAAATCGGTTGTCTTGTCTGTACGTTGACTTAATTAAAAATATATATATATATATATGGTCTCTTTAGAAGCAACAGAACCCAAAACAGTAGTTTTTAAAGTTTTTGTCTGTATTTTTGTCAGTTTGTTGAAGCATCAAGTAAAAACTTCTGAAAGGATTTAGATCGGGTTTTTACTAATGTATGGCTAAGTAACCAGAAGGAAAACTGGTATATGTGTGTCATCTTCATCCAAGGAAGTTGAATTATTAGAGAAAAATAAAAAGAATACTTTAATAGAATTACCAAAAAACTACAGGATACTTTCATCATGTCTGTGCTTTTACAGGTGTTAAAAATCTTTTACAGCTGCGTAGTCCACGCGAGCGAAGCCGCGTGTAGAACCTAGTGTATACATAAACGTATGTATCAACCAGGAAAACGGAAATTGTTACCGAAACTGTAGCACATCTTTGCGAACGACATTTTTAAGCGGGACATTTTGCAAAATGAGACGTTGCGCGACAAAGGCACCGTGAGATTGCAGAATCTTCACTGACGTTTCTGCCATCCAAGTCGGCAGTGGGATTACACCACCATTCCCTCTGGTACTTCGACCATCCCAAAAGTCATGCAGATCGAATTACGCGAAATTCTATTGACAAGGAAGGGAGGATCAACGTTCTTATACAACGAAATCGGTGATTATACACAGAACCACAACGACCACAATTATACAACATGGTCACAGTGTAGTGAAGAAATAAGAGTAGAATCTTATTCTTTCAAAGAAAATTAAGCAGTAGGGGGAGAGTGCATGCTGCATTTCCACAGCCGCTGGACGCACTACTGGTCACGTTACCCCTCCCTCACAGAAGATTACCTTGAAATGTACTACATTTCGTACTTTATCGTATTTTCCCCTATGTACGTACGTGTTTCGGTGAGTGAGTGAGATATGCCCGAGCCCATTCCCATCCCACCCTTCCCCATTTTCCCAATTCATTCCTTAATGTGCAAAGGTGGCAGCGCATCCGGGAGCGTGCCAACGTTTGCCATTCTGGCCTAATGTTGGCATGCATCGCGGATGTCTATGGACTTCGGTATCCACTTTCCATCAGGTGGACTGTATACTCGTCAGCCGCCTTTTTCAAACATTTTTTCAATATTGCGGATCAAACAGCTTTTGTTTGCGTGTCAATATTGGAACGCTTGTACCGAGATCGTATACTGTCGTCTCCTCTCAGTGTGGTGAACTTCGCAACACGAGCCAAGAAGGGCGGTGAGTCATGGGTCGTCGAACCTGCGTGGGCGCGGAGGCTTCGCGGCCTCTCATTGGCTGTGCTCACTTGTGTAATTCGCCAGCGAAAGCCGGTGGTACCACTTCTCCGGTCTTTGGTATAATTATCTGTTCACACGCAGGAAAAAATTAAGCCTACGAAATAATTAGCAGATTGTTTGCTCACTGTAAAATGCTTATTCTTTGCCAATATATGAATATGTTCTTAAAAACAGCTGTAAAGAAGGCCGAACGCAGCGCCAGTCCGAAGGTATGTTTCGTTATTTTTAAAAAGTTTTAGAAATAGTGTTTAGACCCTGTAGAAGCTTTATGAGCCTTATACAATGACATACTTATTGCTGATGAGCAGCACTATCCCATCTCTTCCCGGGATAAGGACAAGTGGCTACCAGCCCGCAGGAGCTATACAACCTCTAAAAGGGTCGACTCGCCAACCTGCTTGGTCGGCGTGACGTTTAAAGGGCAATTCCCTCATGCACAAGACAATGTCCAGCAGTGAATATCAAATGGGCTGGTAGCATTGCATTGCTTAAATAATGTCACATATGATAAATAACGTTATTTCTGTTATGTTAATAGCTATTCGTTCGTTTATTTAGTACCGGTAGCCGGCGTTACGTCTCATGATTGTGTCATCAGAATACATTATGAATAATTTATGTCTGTCTGTTTGAATTGTCGTAGCTTGTTTTAACTCGTAAGACGGTTCCTTATCCCAAATACTCTCCACTGAACGTCACTATTATCCCAGTATTGTACCGTGAAGCGATTGAAATTAACAAATATAAAAATTTTAATCGGGAAGATGGATATAAACTGTCGTCGACGTGGAATCCAGTGATTAACAAATTTCAATCTTGCTATTTACCGTGGAATACGTCCGCGGACATTGTTAGTGGTAGTGTGTCGCGGCCTTTGCGAATGTGAAGATCAAATGTGGGTAGTTGATAAACCGCTCGGACTACCCCCGCCTCTACAGTCAACTCGTGACCGCGGCTGTTGTAACCCGTGTCGAGTGGGATTAAAAGGTAAACAAATACCTTTATTGAATGAGTTCAGATCCGATTTAGAATATAAAACATTTGTATTAATTGAATCGGCCGAGAAAGCCTACACTCCACTATAAAACATTTGTGTCCAGTTTTATTGTAAAGTCGACTGTTAAATCCTGTAATAGTTTTATTTTTTTTCAGTAGAGCTTCGCCCGCGTGGAATTCGGTTATCGCGATAAATACCCTGAGTCCGTCCCTGGAAAGTACCCTATGTCCGTTACCCGAGTTTCGATCTATCTCCGTACCAAATTTCATCAAAATCGGTTCAGTGGTTTAACCGTGAAAAGGTAACAGAGAGAGTTACTTTTTCGCATTTATAATATTAGTATAGATAATAAAAGATATGCTCTTGATTCTCTGTTTGCCCAAACAGTTGACTGGTAGAGAATATCACAACTTCACAAGGCATTATTATGTCCCCTTTATATACATTTTTCACAACTTCACAAGGCATTATTATGTCCGCTTCATGTACATTTTGTCCATGCAATAAAATTTAATTAAATAAATATGCCAGTGAGGGCGATATTACGATAGAGCTCATACTATCCCTAATCCCTTCCCATTTTCGTAACTCTTTTTCTAAATCCATACTTATATCTCCAAAGATAGCCATGCTCCCCGGATGCGCTGCTTGCGAGATGTAGGTACGGATTTGGAGAAAGGGTTTGGAAAATGAGGAGGGATAGGATGGGGTGGGAATGAGCATGGGAATGGAATGGTGGGAATGGGAATGGTGGGAATAGGATAAAGTGGGAAATGCAGTACATTTTACAGTAGTTTTCTGTGAGAGGAGTAACTACATCAGAGCGCGCTAGCGGACTGCAGCGTACACTCACACCCACTCACTCTGCGCTAAATCGGTTCAGTGGTTCCAAAATTAAGAGGGTATAGACTTAAGACTTTTTTCGTGGTGAAGGTGGCAGACAGACATGCGGTCCACGTGAGCCACCCGTGGACACCTGCAACAACAGGAGGTATACGGGTGCGCTGCCGGCCTTGTAAGACTGCCCTATTAAGCAGACAGTGGGGCTGTTCCAACAACATCCTGAAGATGATTTCACTGTCTTGTGGTGGAACAGTTAATTACAATGACTAAATCCACCTTAGTTATAGAGTACTAACATAGTTTTTAAGTTACTTACTTACTTACTTACAAACGTTAGGGCTGAATGAATAAATAAATTATTATTATTATACGTACAAATATACATGAAAGTCTAAACATACAAACTATTATGTCGTTTAATAGGGCTCGTAGAGCTCTCTCTACATATGTTTACAGATACATTACGAAAACACTGGCCATCAGCTAATCCGGAAACATCTGAATGCGTTATCCACGTCAATGTAATAAAGTATCTCGTAAAGTATGAAATTAGAGGTACGGTAATTCATAGACGTTGATGATTCGCTCGAGTGAATCCGGATTGTTTTCGGATTGCCAATGTTTTCGCAATGTATCTGTAAACACTTTTCTTCTAAAACATACAGAAATGGTAACAAAGCCGCTATCATAATCTCAGAGGAATTACATCGGCTCCAAAGCCTGACGGCCACCTATGATAATACGTGACTCGTGATTTTGATGTGGCATGGCAGCAACACTCTGACATGACTCAGCCTGCACCGACTGACGTAACCATGACACAGATATTTAGAGAGACAAAATGTCGTCCGATGAGGATGAAGATGCTCTAACTTTGTTACAAATTATAAACGTTCAAGGTGCCCATAGTAAATTTTTGGTGCATCCCTTGTAAAAAAAAAAGGGAAAAGTAACTTTTTATGTTATGAAGGAATTAGAACTGTGCCCTGACTGCTGAATTGCCCTGACAGATTTCAGATATATTATAATCGTATAAACATGGTCATGAATTAATTCAATGAATTTAATTTTAAATTTCATTTTCATTCTCACCGACTGGCGATCCCGCGGTATTCCCCCAATGCAACGCCCTAAGCCGAGGCCCGTTCCTTCCGCCAGTTTACCAGCGGGGGAGCCCTTAGGCTCGTTGTAACACACATTTTGTTCTTGGCTGAGCGCCTTCTGCGCTCGCCCTAAATTAAACAAGTCCGGTGACTCTTGAAAGGCCACTAGGGCCACAAGAATTTAGCCATTCCGAAAAAAAAAAGAAAAAAACCATGTTCTTGAGGAGGCGTGTGTCCAGCAGTGAACGAAATAAACGACTAGACACGGTACTAAAAATAGTGAAACCTCTCTTCCAACGGAACTGTCATTCGGTTTTTTTTTTTCTATTGATAAAATGTATGATTGATGTGATTGCAGGTGACTGCAATCACATCCGCATAAAAAAAACATTAAAATTACATTCTGCCACATTATTAGTACTATTAACTCTGTAACAGGTACTAAATCGCCATTTACACCGTTCCGGAAGTAACGTTCCGCAGGACGCGTCCAATTGGGGCCGCGGCGGAAACGACCCGAGCGGAAAGATGGCGACCGATTTGAATTTCGAACGAAAAGCGCATTCGATGCTCTGATTTGGGGGAGAGCGGACGTGTTTTAAAATTAATCCTGGTTAATTTTTCTAAAAAAGTAAAATCTGTTCTTAATTGATTAACAAACGGATTAATGTCATGTGTTTACCAACACTACAAAGACGAACTGTAAGTTTGTTTACATGTAAAAGATATACAGAAAAACTACAGGGATTATTTTAAAAATTCTTCCATTTTTAGGAAGCTATACTAATGCAGATAGATGGACATACTCTATCCCCTAGGAAATCGCAATATATGTATATCAATAACCCCCGTTTTATCTCGTACGAGTGTTTACTTCGGTACCTACCAATTTCTTCAATTATCATTAGCTTTTAGCTGTGGCAGATAACATGGGGTTACCTAGAATAAATCAAAATTTCTGACAAGTTTTATCAATTCGAGTTAACTTTGCGAACTACTGACATGCCGACTACGGGACAAGAAAACGTCGCAGTTCCTCACTGAGCTCGGCGGCTTTTGAAACAGGCTTCACGACATGGAAGATGAGTAACTACACCACACACATGTGCACATGTCCCTTTTAAGAAAAATCCAGCTTATTATCGGAACGTCTTGAACTCGCCAGCAACCTTTGAGCATCTGCAAAAGTTCGCACACCAGAGAAGCAGGTGGAAGTAGGAGCTGCTCAGAGCCAGAGTGAACGTTATTATGTCGTCAAGCACCACGAAAGGTGAGAGTTGTAAGAAAAAAAATGAGCAGGACAAGAACTTGTACGGAGTCAAGAGAGCATTGGAAAGAGTTGGTAGTCCACGCAACAACCGCAAGGTTGGTAGGAACATGGGAAGGTGGAAGGAACTGCCTTGCCATTATGTGCACCAAATTGCTGCAATGCACCAGAAGCCGTTTCTGAGTCCAGACTTCTGGCCCGAGAGGGTAGTGTACCGGCGCTTTAGGGAAGCGAAACCGAATAATTAAATCCCGAATAATTCTTTTAGTATATATTCGTACATTAAGGTATATATTATATAGGCCTTTGATGGCTGATTTAAACTAAATCAAAAAATAAGGGGAGGCCTGTATCTAGCAGTGGAACGCGTAAACTGATACAGTAAACTCAACGAGACACATGAGCTTTGCGTTTGTGTGAGCGCACACCGATAGTGTACAGTGCGAACCGTTTCGACAATTCCGCACCCACTCACACAGATGCAAAGCTCATGTCTCGTTGCGATTGCCATATCATGTTTGAAATAGTTGGGCTTGTAAAAAAGAAAATGATCTGCATTGTAACGACATTGCTACTCGTACCATATGTTTATTCGGCGCTCGTTATTCCAAGAAATTACTGTGTGTGGCTTCATTAGATACGGCCAATTAAATCATCCAATTAATACTGTGCATCTGTGGATAACTGCTTTATTTGTACTCTTATCTTTTAGCTCTGAATAATCATGATGTTATCTGAGTAAAGGGACCTTATTGTCGGTATGGACTCATTGATATTGGTTAAGATTTTCCAATTTAAAATTTCATTGTTTCAAGATTCATTTTTAAATAAGGAGAGGAGAGCTGTGAATAGGATTCTGCAAGGTCAGCAGCGTACCCGCAAGCCCCCTGGTGTTGCAGGTGTTTCTGGGCGGCGGTGACCACTTACCATCACGTGGGCCACTTGCTCGTCCGCCTACGTTCCTATAAATAAAAAAATCCTACAGTGGCTGAGCGCACTCGACCGGCCACGTTATCCACAGAAGACTACTATCAAACGTACTGCATTTCCCACTTTATCCTATTCCCTCAATGTACGAGTATGTACGTGTTTCGATAAGTGTAATATACCAGAGCCCACTCCCATCCGATCCTATAACTGTCCATTTTCCCAGCAGTTTCTCCAAATCTATTTCTAAATCTCTAAAAGGTAGCTAACTGTGGCTGTAGGATTGCAGCGTGCACTCTCGCCCTCCCAAATCGTCGCCTGAATTATTAAATACACAGCACTTCAACAGCTTTATGAAGCCTAGAATTTAATTATCAAATAAAAAAACTCAGACAATTTATCCTTACAAAATCCGCGTAATGAACATTTTTCCCGTCAATCCATGGGGTCGCTAACCCCCAGTCGTTACGCGGAATAAATAAAAACAAAATGCAGGTTTGAAGAGCGTCGTTAAACACGGAGAGATTGACATGGAGCAAATTAATTTATGCAGACGCGACAGTGAGATGACACACCTATTTCGTAAATTGCAACATTCGAACCTCAGAAAACAATCATTATATTCAGACTAAGGGCGGGGTGAGACTACCGTTAAGACTCAGTTACACAAGGTTTTTCCCAAACGCGTGCAAGCGACAAAATTGGTCGAAACCTAGTTCAAACAATGTTATCAAGTTATCATTGAGTTTCTATCATCATGTAAACAGTTACAGGCGGGAATTGTATGAAGTTTATTTAGTATACGATAATCGTATACGATTCTAGTTCATACAAACTATTGTCGGATAGGGCACAACAAGCAATACAACTTTTTTTATAAACCCTTTGTTTTCTATAACTTAAGGAAAATGACAAAGGTATAAGAAGTTTCCATTATCCCATTAAATTCTCGATGTAATTGGGATAATAAAGAGAATATAGTACTCGTATTATGAGAACGGGGGCGTGCCAACGTTTGTCATTTTGGACTAATGTTGGCATGTATCACGGATGTCTATGGGCTACAGTATCCACTTATCATCAGGTGGACTGTATGCTCGTCTGCCACCTTCGTCCATAAAAAAAAAACTAATTTGTATACCACAAACTTGGCGGCCGACGTTGTAGTTGAGAGCCTATCCTATGTCCCCGATAGGAATGACCCTCCCCTATGCCGTCGTCGTCGTCCTCGGCACGTCTTGGATGACCCTGACGACCCAATTACTGCTGCCAATGCGGTTCTTACACTACACTCACACAACACCGTCCCCGCCAGCAGAGACGAGGAAGCTCCCCGCCGGCGGAGACGAGGATGTCACCCTCGCTACACCGTTAACACATATCGACCTTCAACCAACACTTTTACCGGATATCGACATGTGCCTGGGCGCTTCTCACCGACTCGCAATCCCGCGGTACCCTCCCAAAGCAAACTCTTTGCTCCTGGCTGAGCGCCTTCTGCACTTGCCCTAAACTATACATGTCCAGTGACTCTTGAAAAGCCATTAGGGCTACAAGAATTTAGCCAATCCGAAAAAAAAAGATATCACAAGACCTGAACTACACCACCCCTCTAAAAGAGTAGATTCGCCAACGCGCTTGGCCAGCGTGAGCGTGCCATCCCTCTAACACCATGGTCCAAGTCCAGAAGTGGACGGTAAAAGAGCTGGTTATTTTTTTAAGGTACATTATTGATACTGTATCGTATCGCATAAAAATAACAGATTTTATATTATTATTATTATTAATAATACTTTAAATTTAGATGATTACAAGAGCCTGATAATAACTGATTACAATTTGTAGTTAATCAGTTAATCACTGATCATTAATAATTCGTCGCGAGTGGAATTAACTAATCAATCATTTCATGACAATTTTTGGCGTAAACACAGGAATTAGACAGGTCTTAACACAGACTGTATATATTTAGGCATTATACAATTTTCTGTGTGTCGTGTCTACGTCGGTTGGTTAGTCTATGCCAGACGTCAAGTATTCGCAATCGATACCGTGTTTTATGTTTCCGTTGACATTTGAGAGCGACATAGAAATCAATGAGGAATTTTGAGTTACGATTACTATTGTTATGGAAAGGTGTCAGACGAGCTGACAGTCTATCTGGTGGTAAGTGGATACTGTCATCCATAGACATCCGCGATACAAGCTAACATCAGTCCCGAATTATGTTATTGGCATTGGCATCAGTTGGCATGCCCCTGGATGCGCTGCATACGTTTTTTACCATACAGAATCTTAGCCCTTAGCAGAACATACCTTAGCAGAATCATGAGTGATTTAAAACAATTTGATTAAATCATTGCTTTAAATAATGATAAAAATTAAGTTATGTTTTTATTTTAATCAATGATTTAAATCAAAGTCAGGGGGGGGGGGGGGGCAAAATTTACTGGATTACAATAAAAAATGATACAAATATGAACTAAAATAAAATTATCTTTATTTTAAGATAATCAACATACTCGTATGTTCGGGGTTGATAACAATTATGATTTTTTGAATATTTTAAACATAGGCAACATTCTGGTTTAAAATCAATGGCCTAATGATTTTTATCAATCCTGATACATACGAGTATGTTGATTAACGTAAAATAGAGATAATTTTATTTTTAATTCATATTGGTATCATATTCTATTGTAATCCAGTGAATTTCGCTTCCTCCTTGACTTTCATTTAAATCACACATCCAGAAGGCATCCAGAAAGGTGGACAATGATCGTTGCCGAATGGACGCCACCGAATGGGCAGCGACGTAGAGGGAGATCGACGAGGCGATTGTGGGGACAACTCAGTTGCATACCACAAAGAAAATATGGCGGCGGACAAAAGAAAATTGAACAGTACGGTGTGGCATAAAAGAGAGGGAGGTATTCGCCCAATAGTGGGACACAAATACAGGCTAATTACAAATAATAATAATAATAATAAATGAAGCCGACTGAAATTATCCCAGTCGTATTGTCCGTAAACGGTTTACCAGTCGAGCCCACCAGCCTAAACTACAAGTAATAATAATAAATGAAGCCGACTGAAATTATCCCAGTCGTCTTCTCTGTAAACGGGTCAATCCGCACCAGTCGAGCCCTACTCGATACCGTGCGTATAGTCCGGCCCGGTTTCTCTCCCTGGGGTCCCGGACCCCGATCGACTGTGCTTCCGCGGGGGGGGGGTTTATACGGTCTCTCCCACATTTCAGCTCTTCGAAGGAGAGACGAGATAGTTTAGAATCATATTTTAAATAATAATAATACTACTGTTTCGTAAAACTTACTCAATATGCCGTGATGTACTTCAAACACGTCTTCTTAGAATCATACACGACCTGTAACAAGGAATAATTGAAATTATTCATAAACATATAATACATAATAATACATGTAACATGTTATACCATTAATTCTGTTTACTCGATTGCGCGCGCGGAAAAGAAATATGTATTTAATTTGTTTTTTCTTTTTATTGAAATCAAGTAATTACATGAACATGTGACGTTACCTGAGCCACGGGACCTTATTGTCGGTACTGGTACAGGAAGAACTTCGGTGATTGCTATGAGGTCAGCCAAGACTGGACAGTAAAGAAATTTGTATGACATCGTCGCACACCGACCACTTTACTAGACCCCTCATATTATTGAACCTTAATTAATATAATGATACAAATCTCCTTACCATCCAGTCTTGGCTGACATCATGTCAATGACCGAAATTCTTCCTGGTCGTGGCGCGCGCTTTAACATCTGAGTTTTTAAGAATAACAACACCTTGAAAAAAGTGACTAACACGACTGCGAGCCTATCGTTTAGTACAAAAATGGTCTGGGTCTACAAATATAAATGGGTATATAAGGTGGGTCGCTGCGTGTGCGAAGTTGGTGCTAGCTCCAACTTCTCGTGCCGCTCATTCAGTCTATTTTCACGCGAGTCACTAGAGTCGTTATAATCAATTGTAAAAGTTCCTCAAAACTGGTGAATTGAGTCGAGGGATATGTTTCCCATCATTATTCCCATTGGAGGGGGGAGAGTGCACCTTGCAGTCCGAAGTCGCTGGACGCACTAGACTGGCTACACGTTACCCCTCTCTCACAGAAGACTACCTTGAAATGTACTGCATTACCCACTATATCCTATTGCCCAATGTAATTATGTACGTGTTACGATAGGAAGTGATATACGTGTATCAGCCTACAACGTCTCCCCTAATAAATCACTGGGGGGTTTCGGACCGTAATCCACCACGCGGGCCCAGTGCGGATTGGTGGATCACAGAGATATGCCAGATCCCATTCCATCCTATTCCTCCCCACTTTACCAAACCTTTCTCCGAATCAATTCGTAAATGTCAAAAGGAAAGCAACGCATCCGGGGGCATGTCCACGTTTCGTCATTCCGAACTGATGTTGGCATGTATCGCTGATGTCCATGGACGACAGCATCCACTCATCATCATGTGGACTGTATGCTCGTCTGCCGCCTTTTTACTATATGAGGATCCCAGAGGTAAAGGGGTCTAAGTGACAAAATTTATGTTTTGAGATAATTGAACCAACAGTCTACAAAATTTTGTAAGAGGGAAAGTTATTTTTTTTTTGTTTTGACCATTTTAGGCCAACACTTTGGCCATTTGCTTCTAATTAGTACTAACAATAGATTATTAAAATCACCTGTGTTACATTTATAGGTAATAAAAGGTAGATAATGTGTACTTAGACCAAGCAGCTTATACCTTAGCGCTCTAAGCAGTGTTAGCGTGCACTACTAGTGGTGAAGGGGCAACACACTAGGTAGCAGCACCTGTCAGGGAAATCACTTGGGTCTCCTCACCACTAAAAAGAATAGTATTTTAACAGTCTGTTACTGCATCTAACTCAATTCTTTCGAAAATGTCACTTAGACCCCTTGACCTCTGGGGTCCTCATATGTAATTTACTTGTGACGCGACACGCTTGGTTTCCACACAAGTTCAACAACGTTGTCCATCTGTTTGGGTGTAAATTTCAGCCTATGAAATTCTAATACCCTTCGACCTCCAATTATTCTCTTGTGCATTAATGTTACTGTTGGGTTAAACTTCGCTTGTCTGCTCAACACAGCAGATGAGTCTAGCAATTTTCGCGGGGGAGAGAAGGTGTTTAACGTCGGCCAACGACCGGGGCAGCGTCATCATCGGACGTCAGAGGGTCGGCTGTATGAAATATATATATACAGACTAGCTGTTGCCTCCCACGCGAATTTAAACTCAAGTACGTTGGAGATCAAGTTTATTATCGAAGTACAGTAGTTCAGTACGATCTGTTGGTCTTTGTCGACCGACTAGAATATCCCATCTCTGACCGTGGGTGCCGTGTTGCGATGACTGTTGGCATGGTTGAGCAATTACACCACTTCCAAAACAGTGGACTCACCAACGCGCTTGACCAGCGTGACGTTTTCAGACGAGGTGGTCCGATGAATGAGCTGGTAACGGTATGTCCTGTATGAATTAGCCGCTCGCAACTCTTTCCAGGAGTTTTATAAATGGGAGCAAGCACTGTGTGTACTTGTGCACTATAAACAAAGCTTAGATGTATGTACGGCATTACGGAATACGGATTAACCGCACAGTTCAAGTAAGAGCCGCGTTACGTGACGTATGTTTACGGTTACCGTGCAGCAACAGTTTGCTAGAAATAGCCACAAGGTCGCCAGTGCGTGGGCGAGAAGTGGCCGTATTCCGTAATGGTCAGTTAGCTTGATAAGAGTTAACTACTGAAGAACTGGATACAAATATGACTGGAAGAACTGGATATAAAATTATTATATAACATTGAATAATTAATTAGTCAATTATTATCAATGCATTGCAAATTAATTCCATTAAAAGAAATAAGATGTCAGTTTTACAATCAATTGAGAATAATTGAGTCGTATATTTCCAGAACCCGCTAACTCCATGGTTGAGTTCCAGAATCCGCTATCTCTATTTTCTCGTTCGATTTTCTCAGGCTGTAATAGATTTATTTGGTAGAATCATGGTTTATTTGAATTTCATATTTCATGGTCACACATTCAAAAAACAGTTATTGTTTATTTTATGGTTATACAGATAAAAAACTACAAACTTTATGATGTACTGCACATTAGTTTCGTTTGGAGTTAGCTGATTTTGGAAATATACGTCTCAATTAACTAGCTACATATTAAAAGTCAATTTAAGCTTATTTGTTCCTTATTGTAATTATGATTTATAAATACGTTTTTTTTTTTATGGACGAAGGCGGCAGACGAACATACAGTCCACCTGGCGGTAAGTGGACACTGTCGCCCGTAGACATGAGCGATACATGCCAACATTAGTACAAAATGACAAACGTTGGCACAACCCCGGATGCGCTGCCTACCCTTGGGAGATATAGGAATGGCTTTAGAGAAAGGGTTGGGAAAATAGCGAAGGATAGGATGGGAATGGGCTCTGGCACATCTCACTCACTACCGAAACAGGTACGTACTCGTACATACGGAAACAAGATAAATAAGGAAATTTTGCAATACATTCTTGATACAAGAAAAAGACTGATGTTACTGTCAATTGATATATCTGAAAAGTGGACCACGTCATAATTTTGGAACTATTGAATCAATTTGCAATTTTTATTTTTTAATCATCAAATTTCAGTCCTGAAAATGTCACAAATATATATCATATTATACAGTTTATATCACAAACAATATGGGTATTCTAAAATACGTGCAATCAACTATAGAGCCAGCTATACCGCCACATCGGTACAGGCTCTCCTCGGCGAGAGTGTAGGTCCGGTGTTATGGGATCCTAAAAGGGACTACTAGGTCTTCGTCGAACTTCCAAAATGGCTGCCGTTGCTGCCGCGGATCAGTAAAATATAAAATAAGGGAAATCCTGACATGTTAAGCTCTACTAACATATCCTTATACACAATTAGTATGTACAGTAAACAGCAATGAGACAATGGGGTTCATCGAACCGATGATATCGAATCGAAAGCGCTATTGTTGGGACGTGCCGTGCAGTCTTTAATTGACGGTAGTCGGCGTCGGCACACGAATCGATTGCTATCGATGTATCGAAACATCGGAATATAGCTTGGGCAAAGCTACCGGAAGAAACAGGATTACTGGTTACCACCGTTTAGACCTCTCTTTAATAGAAAACGAGCATACAGTCGACCTGGTGGTAAGTGGATATCCGAGATACATGTCAACATCAGTCCAGAATGACATACGTTGGCCCGCGGGTGCGCGCTGCCTACCTTTGCAGTTTAAGGAATGGATTAGCAGAAAGAGTCGGGAAAATGGGGAAGGATAGTATGGGATTTCAATGGGCTCTGGCATATCTTCACTACCGAAACACGTACATTGGGGAAATACGATAAAGTAGGAAATGCAGTTCATTTCAAGGGTAATCTTCTGTGAGCGAGGGGTAACGAGTGTAGTAGAGTGTAGTGGCTGTGGGAATGCAGCGTGCACTCTCCCCTGACTATATGTCACTTTCTACCGAAACACATACGTAAATTTGGGGACTAGGACAAAGTACATGAAACTAAGTGGATATTTTGTCATCTTTTTTCCAAAAATAAAGCTTTTGCGAAAACATTTATACTATTGTATAAAAGATCCCAGTGATGCGATCCTGAGAAAAGATAACATACTACGATTTTTTATTTTTTAAAAAGTTTAAACGCAAAGTTTAAACTTTTAAAAAATTAACATCTCGAAACTAGGATTTTTTTACTTCACGGGGTCGATTTTCTCGAAATCTTAAAATACCTTCCGAAATAGGTATTACACACGATTTTTAAAACCGAAACATAATGGTTGTCGATTAATCAGTCAAGTGATTACCTTTGACCATTATTGTGTCTATTGTTTGTGAGATGCAGAAATCCCAACGCGGCCGCACTGGTTGAGCGGAACAAACAGGCCGACAGACAGTTTTATATGATGCAGTTTTTTGTGTGATCCGGCCCTGGGTGCGTCAGAGTGTATTAGAGCGTGGCAATATCCGACACAGTGGGCCTTTTGATCAACGACCTTCGTGCTCATCCCACCCGTGACTTGTGCCTTTGTGGTCGAATAATACTGGCTATTTATGGCGTGGACAGAATGGCAAGTAAACCTAGTCAGTCACAGACGCTTTAGTTACAGTTGTAACTAAAGATGCATGTATGATGCGAAATCGATGGCATGAATGACGACTACCACCACTTTATGACGGCATCTTAAGTTAAGTTTTTTTTTAATACAAAAATGGCGGCAGACGAGTATACAGTCCACCTGATGGTAAGTGGATACTGTCGCACATTCGCGATACATGTCAACATTAGTCCAAAATGACAAACGTTGGCACGCCCCCGGATGCGCTGCCTACCTGTGAATATATGGGAATGGATTTGGAGAAAGGTTTGGAAAAATGAGGAGGGATAGGAAGAGAATGGGCTCTGGCACACCGAAACACGCACGTATTTACATTAGGGAAATAAGATAAAATGGGAAATGCAGTACATTTCAATGTAGTCTTCTGTGAGTGAGGGGTAACGTGGCCAGTCATATGCGCCCAGCGGCTCTGGGAATGGGTAAGTAATTTACTTTAATGAATATGGAAGTGTTTTTGTATGAATAATTATATTTGTTTGTTTTAAAATATTGCGACAACACACGCTCGTATTATATAGTCTGTATGTACTTAAATCTAAAAATGAATCTAGAAGCAGATTATTGTACGTGAATTTCTTTGATAAGTGATTCATGCATTATGCTTGAAATGACGATTGACGTGAATATCGGAGGCATGAACAAATCGATCACACTAGTTCGATCGATGACATGACAACATTTATAATATATGTATTATAATAGTCATATATGTATGTATTATATTATGTTTATATTTTAATATGTACATGGAGTAATATGTACAGTTCTTGGTTCTATCTTATATTTGTTGCATTGATTTTCTACCCTGCCACTACATGAGTTATGGAGGGGAAAGTGCACGCTGCAAACCAACAGCCGCTGGGCGCGCTCGACTGGCCACGTTACCCCTCTCTCACAGAAGACTACCTTGAAATGTACTGCATTTGCCACTATCGTATTTCCCCAATGTATGTACGTGTTTCGGTAGTGAGTGAGATGTGCCAGAGCCCATTCCCATCCTATCCCTTACCATTTTCCCAACCCTTTCTCTAAATCCATTCCTATACCTCCAAAGGTAGGCAGCGCATCCGGGGGCGTGCCAACGTTTGTCATTTTGGACTAATGTTGGGATATATCGCGGATGTCTATGGTCGACACTATCCACTTACCATCAGGTGGACTGTATGCTCGTCTGACGCTTTCTACCATAAAAAAAAAACGTCTTGCAGGGCCCAAAGGTTGACTGGGAGATAATGTGTAAGGCATTAAATCCGCAGTAACTAATTATACATGATAAGAATGAATTGTCTGTTGTTTTAAAAAAGTGCCTGTTATCTTTCTTCTGGACGCAACTAAACATCAATTTAGGAGCGGGGTCAACTTATATATAGTCAACGTCTTGTTAGCCCAGTAAAAATGTACAAAATTTTCACTAATAAAAACAGTTTTTGGTGTTGTTAGTTCTATGTCATTTTACGTAGAAAAAGAAGGATTATTATCAATCTTGTAGAGAATAAAATTATCTACAACTTTTATATAAAGATTTTATTCTACGATTAATAATTTCTAAGTCATGTTTTCAACCATTAAAACTACCGTTTTTCAACCCTCTAAAAATCAATGAGATCATTGATTGATCTCGTTGGCATTTTTAACAAAAAAAAAGGGTCATTTGTATACAAAATATTAAAAATTGGGTTCTTCATCAAAAAAAAAAAATATTTATTGATGGACATTTTTACTGGATTATGTGAGCAGTAACTGCTGTCTAATAGGAATTTATCGATTTTATGGTCCCGATCTTAATTTTCCAAATATTTTTGATCATCATAGTATTTTTTTATCAAATTTCAAGCTGATAGGAGGACCATTAAATATTTTTTCCACATAAATATTTACGCCCCGTTTCAACCCTATAGAGATTGAATTTCGCGAAACCCCCCTTTAGTAAGTCTTTACGTCGTAAAATGAAGCTATTATACAAATTTCCAACGATTTGGCCCAGCCTTGATGAGTCAGTCAGTCATCTTTATATGTATTGAGAGTGTTTCCGGTGGGAATTTTATAATTGATCTGGATAAAGAGTACCCTAAATGTTAACCCGGCTGTTAAATATTTTGAGTAATGCGAGTTCAGACAGACAGACAAAAATTGTTGTTTTGGGGTCTGTATCAAACGTACTTTATCACTGCAAGGACTTTTTACGCGATAACGGTATAACACTGCATAACGGTATCGCTGAGGGGGAGAGTGCACGCTGCAATCCAACAGCCGCTGGGCGCGCTCGACTAACCACGTTACCCCTCTCTCACAGAAGACTACCTTGAAATGTACTGCATTTCACACTTTATCGTATTTCCCTAATGTACGTACGTGTTTCGGTAGTGAGTGAGATGTGTCAGAGCCCATTCCCATCCTATCCCTCCCCATTTTCCCAACCTTTTCTCCAAATCCATTCCTATATCTCCAAAGGTAGGCAGCGCATCCGAGGGCGTGGCAATGTTTGTCATTTTCAACTAACGTTGACATGTATCTCGGATGTCTATGGGCAACAGTATCCGCTTACCACCAGGTGGACTGTATGCTCGTCTGCCGCCTTCGTCCATAAAAAAAAAAACAAAGCGGCTACCACAAGCGCTGAGCTAGAAACCACCACCTCAGAAAGAGTGGACTCGCCAAACCCCGCTTGGCCAGCGTGGCGTTTTAAGGGCTTACATCCCTCGTGTACGAGACGATGTGCTTGTCCTCAAGCAGTGGTCCACGTCTAGCAGAGGATACTTAAAAGGCTGGTTGCATTCCACGTCTGGACACCCTGCGGTCAGATGGAGTGACGTCTTGAAGAGTCACCGATAATGGCTGGATGGGAAGAAAGACCGTGTGTTCTGGTGGCAGTTAGGAGAGCCCTACATCCAGCAGTGCAGAGACACAAAACTGATGGTATGGTATAGTATCTAAAGATTAAAGATCAAGCCTTCTGTATTCCTACTTTATAAACATGAAGTATATTTTTGGCACATAATAAGAGTGATTGACCGCATCAGTAACTCCCAAACACATTTTTTGCCTCCAAAAATGTCGGGTCACATGACACCCGCTAGACCGGTCCCTCGAAATCCTTAGAGCGAGACAACAATAGGATCAATATGAGGAGTGAAAGGGAGAGATGCGTTAATACTGGTTCGATGCGTGTTTGACTAGTTCTCCTGGTTTGTATTAATGTCCGCTCTATGTTGGAAGTCGTGAATATAGATACCTTATACACCTAACAATATTGTCAGATATGCTACATTTTCTGATAAAAAAAAGAGACCTTATTGTCGGTCCTAGTTTCCCAGATATTGAGACTTTAGAAAAAGTACAAAAGTACGTATATAGGTTGAAATGGTAAGTACGCAAAGCCGTTGAAGTAACAGTTAACCCGATGCTTACCATTTCAAACCACAAGAAAGATTTATGTTATTGTTTAAATGAAAACAAGAATATAATCTATACATAGAATAAAACTGTAGAACCAGCGTGTCTGTACATTGAATATAGGTATTTACCAAAAACTGATTGCGGGCGATGAAGGAAGAGATCGAAATCGGCTGACGGTAAGAAAATATATCCCAATTTAGAGTTTAAAAACTAAAATTCCACAGCTAGTGTATACATATATATAATAAAAAAGTAAAAGGGTTGAGTTTGTACATAGAGTTAATTTAAAAAAAAATAGGACGGGTCTCTTTAGGAGCTACAGAACCCAAAACAGTAGTTTTAAAATTTTTGTCTGTATGTCTGTTTGTTTGAGCATCATGTAAATATGTACTACCGAACGGATTTTGATGGGGTGTTCACTAATGTATTCACAAGGAAGTTGAGTTATAGAGGAAAATAAAAAAATGACTTTTAATAGAATTACTCAAAAACACACTAGACGGATTTTCATCCGTGAAATCCATCATGTCGGCGCTTTTACACGTGTCGAAAATATTTTACAGCTGCTTAATCCGAGCGAGCGAAACCGCGGGTAGGAGCTAGTAGCAATATAAAGATACAAGAGTATAATATGAAGACAAAAATATAATAGATACAACATGTGGGTTTTATTTAAAATACGTATAAAATACTCAAGGGCGAGGAGCCAACCAACTTGGTCTTGACCAAGTTCAGTATGACAATAATTTAAGTGATCATTACTTGAAATATACCATAAATATTGTTACAAAGAAAACATTGATTTTTATTTTTACATTATCATTTTATTAAAAGAATTTGTGTTAATTTAGAAATGTATAGATAATAACGTGTATTCGAAATGGTCACCATTTGCTTTTGTACAATCTTTCATACGTGGCCAGTTTTCGATTAAAACACGCCCCCATGGGAAAATTGCCAACTGCCACCCTTATGGAGTGTTTTAGGGATTCAATATTAGCATGGCGTTTAGAGCATGCTATGCTCTCTAAAATAGACCATAAATCATAATCGAGCGGTATAAGATCGGGACTAGATGACGGCCTAAAAGTACGTATTAAAAGTACGAAGCTGAACCTGACCTGCTAACAACAGATTACAATCAAACCATTACCCATATGATAATGTAGGTCACGCTTTATCCTTAAACATTTTAGGCCACGTACACACATGAGCCGCTCACGCGTAAGTGCGCTCATTCGTACAAGCGTCATGTGACTATCGCCGGTTAAGATCCAAATAAACGCCTTAAAATCCAAAATCTCAAAAAAAAAATTAAGAAGTAGATGGATAGAAACAATAAATATATTTTTTTATTAACGGACAGAGTTTCCTCTTAGCAAGTTTATTGTACAGTCAGACAATTGAAATGAGCTGGCATGTGCTTATATACGAGTAGCTTTGGCTAGGGCAGGGATGGGGAAATGGGGGCCCGCGAGCCAAATCCGGCCCGCGACATGATTTGATCCGGCCCGCGATCGGTAACAGTCATCTATATAAATACGGTCCTCGATAAACCGACGAACATCTTGAGTGCGTTTCATGAATTACTTCCAGTAACTTGGAGCCAAATTTCAACAAGATGATTAAAGAACAGTCAGAATTTCATTTCTCACACGGACCCAGTACGTTCAAACAACAAATTAAAAAATAAATATATTTGGCCCGTCTAAATATTTTAATTATTTTATGTGGCCCCTCTCTAGCTCTATTTCCCCAACCCTGGGCTACGGCGACCCCTCTCGTGACTAGTGGCTGTCCGGCGTGAGAGTTGAGTGGTGTGTCCCTCGCTGGCTTGGCCGGCGTATCGCGATTGGCGGGAATGTGGCACGTTACAAAAGAAAGAAAACCTTATGACCTAATAGTAAAAAATAGAACGACTTTGATCGTTAAAAGAGGGAAAAAGAAACAATTTAAAACGAAAGAGAAAAAGTACTTGATGAAAGCACGAAAGTCTTAGCGATGGTTTTCACAGACCTAACCTGTGTGTATTTGAATGTAAAATTTGTTTTGTTTCACAACCAAATTATGACAAAATATGATGTACTTGGCATGACCTGAAGATAAAACCAGAAGATAAGACAAGAAGATGAGGGAAAGCACAACCAGATTTTTGGGGATTTATTGTAAAAAAGCTCCATTAAATTTGCAAAAAAAAAAACATTCAATTTAATTTTATTGAATTCATGCTCACTCGCATGAGACACACATGTGAGCGGCTCACGTGTGAATCCGGCCTAAGGCTAGACCAATTGCAAATATGCTCTCGTAAGTCAAAATTGAGGTAACCTTGTAGGCAGTTGAGAATTTACTCGATGCGGTCATCAGACGTGTTGATGTCATTATGGAGCGGATAATAATGCTATTATTAGCCAATCGTGCACCAAGATAGTAATGTTTTTGACGAAGTTAAAAGAATATGATTGGAAGGGAGATATCGCTATATTCCGTATCGTAACCGGCCTTTTTAGTATTCATTGCTGGACACGGGCCTTAAAACTCCACGCTGGCCAAGTAGATTAGTGACTCAATTCTTTTATAGATGGTGGAGTTCCTAGTGGTATGGAGTTCCTTCCTAACCTTTAGTCGCGAACCAAATACCAAACAAAAAATCACATTTTAGAAACCTAACCTTTAGTAACCCTAGACTTATTTAAACCGAATAAAAACAGAGAATGAAACTAGATTGATTTACAAGAAAAACACCGATTTTTGAATTATCATCATAGAATATGTGTCTGTACTAAAATAATATGAGTCAATGTAAGTTAAAATAAATAGATCTCTCCCTAGCCCAATAAAAAATCAATCGCCAATATCAAATAAAATCGTTATCAAAAGCAAGTAATAACAGCGAAATGTAACCACCAACATCCAAGTGTATTCGGAATGCACCGAGATAAGATATCCGTCGGAAAGATAAAGTTATATATACATGTATTATTTGCCTCGATTCTGGACGTATCTTATCTTACTGATTAAGAAACGTTGTGAGGGCCATTTTGTTCAGTTTGTATAAATTTTACTAAAACAAATTTAATACTAAGCAAATGTAATGGCAGGTTAGATATAGGTTCTCTGGTGACATTCGGCGAACTCCCCGTCGGTTTTATCTATACTAATATAATAAAGAGGTAAAATTGTGCGTTTGTAGTTATGTTGGGGGTAATCTCTGGAACTACTGAAACAATTTCAAAAATTCTTTCACAGCTACACAGAAAGGCTACATTATCCGTGTCTAATATAGGCTATATATTATTTTGAAATTTTGAAATAGTACATTGTTACCCTAGGGGTGAAAGTGACTTATTTCAGTCCCGAGACTGGGTTTGGTGCCCGAGCGCAGCGAGGGCGCCAATAGGTCGAGGGACTAAATAAGTCCTGAACCCCTAGGTAAACACTGTGCTTTTCATTACGAATACAAGGAAAGTAAAAATAAAACTACTAATTAGCAAAATAAAAAATGAATGAATTTTATTTCAACTTTGGTGAGATATTTATTTAAAGTTTTTGGTGACATTAGAGCAATTATTTATAGTTAGTGAAATGTTTTTTCCGGGTATTTTCATATTTGATATTTTCTGGGATACTTGAGTTTCCACAGTATCCAGGGATTTTTGGGTGAATAACGCTCACCCTAGGGTGTATTGGGCTATTTTCACTTCGCTCCACAGGCAACTTCGGACCTACTTTCAGAGTATGAGTAATGAAAAAAAAATTGTAAAAAAAAGTACTTATAAACCGAAGCGAGGGCGGGTCGCTAGTGGTTCATATTATTAGTAATTAAAAATAATTTATTTCAGTTATTGAAAAATTGTTTTGTTGATCGCGATTTGCTGGCCATTTAGTATTTTTGGCTGGACGTTTCAATACAAGCATTTTAATAATTACCGTAACGACCACAGATGAACACGGACCTTCGCATGCACATATTATCATATGCATGAAGGATGTGTAGCCTGAACACGGCACGCTGGCCAAAATCCGTACCGGTTTCAGAGTCCACTCTTTTCAAAATAGTGTAGTTCCTGAGGGCTTGTAATTGACATTTTGTTATACCATAATCGTCATTTTACAACACCCACGGAAGAATAGCGAAAGACCGGGTGTTGTGGTGAGCCTTGGGTGTGCCTTCTATCCAAAGGTGAAGCGACATGAGCTGATGATATGGTATGGTTTTTGGGAGGGCTGCAATCCAACAGCTGCTGGGCGCGCTCGTGTCGTCACGTTACGCCTCTTTCACAGAAGACTACCTTGAAATGTACCGCATTTCCCACTTTATATTATTTCCCTAATGTACGTACGTGTTTCGGCAGTGAGTGAGATGTGCCAGAGCCCATTCCCATCCTATCGCTCCCCATTGTCCCCAATCCTTTCTTTAAATCCATTCCTATACCTCCAAAGATACGAAGCGCATCTGGAATCCGGGGGCGTGCCAACGTTTGTCATTTTGGACTAATATTGGCATCTATCGCGGATGTCTATGAACAACAGTATCCACTTACCATCAGATAGACTGGTATGCTCGTCTGCCGCCTTTTCTCATCAAATTATAATCGATAACCGCAGTAACCGTCAAAATTCACATAAAGTGTAAGACTGTATGTATAATCGTACATTCGCTTCAACTCTTGGATGTTGAGTAAACTTTAAAAGTTTAAATGACTTTGCCATTTCGCAGGCCGAGAACCGGCTATGCAGGTTTTAAGGTACCTAACCAGTATGAGCTTCATTTTTGGTAAAGCAAAGCTACTAAGTTTTTCAACTAATATCTATTTAAATGGACGCTTTTGCGAATTGAAGGCCGGATATCGAGCTTGTACTGTAGTTTGTATATATTAGTGGCGAATTTTTGTTTAGGAATCTTTGAAAGGTTATACAGCGACGTAGCTTTGGAGCAGCTGAAACAAATGACCTCACAAAGAAATGACTAGGCGGCTCATAAAAACGCTGTAAATAAAAATCCTTTTTCGGAATCTTAATTTTTATATCTATATATATAAAACAAAGTCGGGTCAGTTACACCATTTATAACTCAAAAACGGCTGGACCGATTTTAATGATCTCTGATTTGTTGGATTCGTCTCCGCCCCGGGGATCGCAGAATAACTATTAAAATATCTGAAAAATTCAAGGACAAAAAAAATTAAATTAATCTAGAAATATATTGAAATAAATAGAAAATACTCGAATCGAAATTTAAACAAAAATATATAGAGAAGAAATGACAACAACTGTCAAATCTATTGGTCTCATGCGGTACCAAGTTCGCCGGTCCAGCTAGTCTCTAATAAAAACTGACAGCGCATCACCCAATACACCAACATTTGACATTTGATACTGATGTTGGACGTGTGATGCCGGCCGGATTTAAAATAACACCACTTCATCTCCTCACGTGGGTGTCATAAAATGCGACTTAGGGATAATAGAGCCGCTACCACTAGCCCTAGGGAACTAGACCACCTCTATAAGAGCGGACTCGTCGACACGCTTCGCCAGCGTGCTTTTTAAGGCCACGCATCACTCGTTCCCAATATAAAGTGCATGAAGAGGCCCCGTGGATGATACAAGGACTGGTTATGGTTAGGCACTCTTAAGGTTAAAAGCTTTCAAATAGCTGAGCTGTCACTACACGGCAAGCTTCACGTGAACCGGTTAAAGCTTATCATAACCTCTGTTTAACCCGAGTCTGGTTTGCGTAACGGTACTTGAGAGTACCTCCAAACAATATGGGTTGTGTTCAATTCAATTACAATCCGTCTGAGTAATCCATAACAGATGGAAGTACTGTAACCGTAGAGATTCGCCAGAAGCTAAAGGTCATCGATAAAACTTGTAGAATAAGCTAAAGTGGCAATGAGCAAGTCATATTTGCCGCGTGAAACGACGACAGATGTGGTAAACGAGGTCGTATACCAACCTCCGACCAGGTGGAGTGACAATTTGAAGAAGTTCGCCGGTGGTTGGTTCAATGAGAGGAGCCGATGATTGTGTGTGGTGGCCAGCCAAGGGAGAAGCCCATATCCAGGAGTGGAGATAGGTTTTTAGTATCCATTGTTGGTGACGGGCCTCCTCATTTGAGTTATGCATGAGCGATGTATGGCCTCAAAACGGCACGCTTGCCAAGAGGGTTAGCGAATCCACTAGAGGTGTAGTTCCTCAGTACTTGTACTCGTAGTAGCAATTTTGTTATACTTTAGTCGCCTTTTACAATCGCCCACGGCAAGAGATGGAAAAAGATGGTTATAAAAGCCTCGCTATTTTTAATAAAGACAAAAGCGAACGTCAAGATAAAAGTTAAAAGTGCAAGGGTGTCCAGTCCACACCTTGTTTAGACTTACTATGAATAAGTCGAACCTTTATTGCGGGGGAAATATGATCGGGATTGACCACCCGATATCAGGTGACCTGCATATAAATGTCCCGACTGACTGACTTAATTCACCAACGCAGAGCCGAAACAGCTTAAGTTAGAAACTTGAAATTTGCAGAATTTTTTTATCATCATGTGAAGAATTGTAGGCGATAATTGTATGTAGTGTAGTCAAATACGAGAATCGTATACAATATTTTCGCCCAAATCATTCGAGAAACTCTCGTTGTGTAAATGAGCCTTAATTCCTCCCTCAGACGCGTCTACCGCTTACAATCACTCTACCATGCATCGCAGCAAATTGAACCACAATAACCGAACCGGATAACAATTGAAATGTTTACTAAACAACACATTCACGCTTCCACATCTGGCAGCTGGCCAGCAGTTCATAACGCAGACTTGCTGACCTATAATCGCGATAATTAGTTTTACTTATATTTAGCATGGTTTATATGTGAAACCATTATGTGTTTGAAGTCAACGTGTATGAAGAGGTACATAGGATAGGACTGTCTTCGGCAGTGGAGAAACACACGCCAATATATGACTTAAAAGTCTCGGGTACACAGCTAAAGCTGAGCTTGATGCCCATTCAGGGCAGTCATAGGACAGATGGAGAGCAGACTACGCTACTGAATCATCTTTACCTTTCACTTTTTTTTAATTCTTCTGCTTTTATGTGTATAACCCAAAACCCCCTAGTGATGACCCCCAGGGCCTCCCCTAGTCAAGGGGAGGCCTGCGCCCTGCAGTGGGGCAATAAAGGTTGATACAAGCTGATAGCTGATACGTGTTTGTCTTTTCCTTTGTAGCTGTAGTGTCCTATAACTGAAGAAATGTCTTATTTATCTATAGCGTGTTTATGAAGGGAGCGTTAGACCTGTGATGCCGGGACAAGGCAGAGGATTGTATCGAGCAGTGGATACGCGCTGATGGTATAATCAATGACTTAGATTTGTGTAGGGTGTTTTTTTAGAGGGGGAGAGTGTACGCTGCAATCCAACAACCGCTGGGCGCGCTCGACTGGCCACGTTACCCCTCTCTCACAGAAGACTACCTTGAAATGTACTGCATTTGCCACTTTATCGTATTTCCCCAATGTACGTACGTGTTTCGGTAGTGAGTGAGATTAGCCAGAGCCCATCCTATCCCTACCCATTTTGCCAACCCTTTCTCCATATCCATTCCTATATCTCCAAAGGCAGGCAGAGCATCCGGTGGGCGTGCCAACGTTTGTCATTTTGGACTAATGTTGGCATGTATCACGGATGTCTATGGGCGACAGTATCCACTCACCATCAGGTGGACTGTATGCTCGTCTGCCGCCTTCGTACATAAAAAAAAAGTGTGTGTAGTGTAGGGAGGGGACTGTAGTCAGCAGTAAATCGACACAATGATGATATAATCACACTCAGACCATCAAGCTCAACCAATCGCCCAACTGCGCTGGTATTCTTCAATAAATTCTCTCATAAACTTTGTAAGCCACGCGAGCAACGTCAGGAATACCGACTGTTTTCATATTAGTAGTAAATTATATCATAATTTCAGTACGTTCCTATGTATTTGCCCATCTATAAATAAATCGCTTTCAGCAATAATGAAACATATTTGTACGATGATAAGGCTCCAGGAGTTCACGCATCACGATGACGCGGCTGGCGGTTGGCCAGTCACTTTAGTCATCGATAGGTGGAAATGTGAGCAATAACACTTTTTATTTTTTATGTTATCCTGTTCAGGTTTTGCTATGATCTCTTTTTACGAGCTTTTATTTAACTTCACCTGTAAGTATGTTTGGGACAAATCTTGCAAGCCAAATTTGAATCACTTCCTCCTCTAAACATACGAAATTTTGCATGCTTGTTCAGTTCTGATGACAATACACTCAAATGATAGAAATAACCCGATACTGCAGCCAGGATTGTCTCCTCACGAGGGCACTCCTCAACGGTTAGTAGTACGGACACGAAACTTTGCATATACGTTTAATTTTGATAGCTAGACATGATCTTCATCATGAACTGATGCTGCAGCCAGGATTGTCTCCTCACGAGGGCACTCCTCAACGGTTAGTAGTACGGACACGAAACTTTGCATATACGTTTAATTTTGATAGCTAGACATGATCTTCATCATGAACTGATGCTGCAGCCAGGATTGTCTCCTCACGAGGGTACTCATCGGCGCTTAGTAGCGGACACGAAACTTTGCATATAGGTTCAATTTTGATAGTTAAACATGATCTTCACCATGAACCGCTGCCGTAGCCAGGATTGTCTCCTTATGAGGGCACTCCTCAACGGTTAGTAACATGCGCACGAAACTTTGCAAAACAGAACATGACTTTCTACCGTAATGAAGCGTTACTTGAAATGGATAGATTGAGAAATATTTCTAACTAAAAAGGTGTAAATAAAATAATTAAAAAAAAAACGTTTTTTAAAAACAAGCTTTTATGCAAGTCATGTACTAAAACGAATAAATATATTGTAGTATTGTAAATGGTAGGTACCTACTTTTATGAATATTTCGCGAAGCATAAATTTTCGCTTTTTTGAAGCATAAAAGCTTGTTTTTAAAAAACATTTTTTTATATTATTTTATTATATAGATAGCGGCCCACGAGATAGTAAATGGTCATCGTCGAACGTGGTCACCTGCAACACCGGGGAGGACGTGGGTGCCCTGCCGACCTTGCAGAATCCTATTCACAGACATTTTGAAGAGCCCCATGTCTTAACTAAGTAGAAAAACCTCAGTAGGCAATTCGTTACACAACGTTGGGGTTCGTAGTATAAAGTACTTAAAAAAGGCCGCACTGTTCTTAAAGACGCAAAGTGTTACTGACTTTGTCACCTAAGTGCGGATGAACCGCACTTAGGTGACAAAGGTGGGATGGTAAAAATCCGAAGTTTTCATCAGATTAAAGAGCTTTTCAGAACATACCCCGTTACAAAGGCGGCAGAAAACGCAGAGAGTGCTACGTCTCTTCGGACGCTGAACGATCTTTTTAAAAACAATTGTTGTCTAGGGTAAGTTGGAAGGATTTTAGGTCGGAAAGGTAAATAAACACGAGCCATAATATACAGAGTACTAAGTACTAGCCCTGAGTACTAATATACGAGCACGATATCCATCTCAACATTCCCCAGTCCACCCACTGCGGATAGGGAGAGTGCATGTACCTCCCTATGTAACCCTCTGTCAAAGAATACTATACTATTACGTACGTGCTTCGGGAGTGAATGAGATATGCCAGAAGATCTCCCTTTCTATTTCTACCAATCCATTCCTTAATCTGGAAATGTACGCAGCGCATTCAGGGGTGTGCCAACGTTTGTCATTCTGGACTGATGTTGGCATGTATCGCGGATGTCTAGGGACTACAGCATGCATTTACCATCGGTGGACAGTATGTTCATCTGCCGCCTTAATCTTATATAAGAGAAAGCACCGGTTTTCAAGATTTTTAGGGCTGATTTGAAAATGTAAAAATTGAGACAAAAACCATGTCTAAACCTTATAAAAAAAATTAATCTCACGAGCAGATTTTACAAAAAAAAAAAAAAAAACAATCAAACGTGTAGCGAGTTCCTACTAGAACTGGCATCGTGCCAGACTGACAGACAGACAGATTGACTGTTAGATGACGTCATCGACCAGTTCTTAGTAAAGTCAATATCCTACAGTCAGTAATGTGTTAACTCGTGCATGATACGCCATCGTCGGTCAGTCTTGGCGGGAATTGACCCCCATGGACTAAAATTTAATTAATAACCCCCGGCGTAAGCGCAGTCGGCCGGTGTGCAGAGCCCGGCAGACAATACGCGTGGAATCGACAGATCTTCTGCCTTCCACACCTTCGCTCAAAATAAGCAGCCACAAGCTGATAGGGATTAACCAGTTTCCGGACAACACGACTAGAATGATCTTTCGCGTCAGGTGGAGATATTTTCTTCCTTTCATGGTTTCGTCTTTCGCGAGGCCCTCGTCATGCGGGACGGTGGTGCCCACTAAAAACACCCGGGAGTGCCCGGTCCATCGGCACGACATCAAGCTTATTCGCTAGAATATGGTAGTCCTGTCCGTGATGACGGTCCGGTAGAGCATTGCGCTGTAATTTTCGAGCACTTATTCAAATTATTCTTATAATGGCATGTGATTACGTATGTCTTACTGACCACGCGTACCAAACTACAAGACACGCCATATTGATATTCGTTTTTGTTGTCAATTTTTTGCCGCCGTTTTTTACTGCTCTCAAGTCCATATCCCATGGTTATTATCAACTTTATTGTATATTTAGATTGCTACGACAAAAACAATCGTTTTGTACTTTTGATGAATTTATAATTTTTTGAAAAATCTCTTATTATTTTAGAAAGTTTGAAGACTGTGGTCTCTGCAATATGTAAAACTGTGTCTTGACCTAATCTTAGGGCTGGCTAGACGTTTCTCGGTCTTAGAATTAGTCGGTCGCATTTTATTGAGCCTCACGTTGTCCGCAAATGTGTTAGTTTCGAACCACTCGATCTATACAAAAAACGGTCTAAACTTTCATTCATCCGACCCTTGGTCTTTGCATAAACCCTAGACAATCATAGACTATGGTTTGAACCATAGATCTCCTGGCTTCACCGCCGCCTTTTTAAAAAAAAACTCAACGCCCTCTGGACATTATTTAAGAAAATGAAGCATGGGAAAATGTGTGGCAAAAATTTCCATCGCCCCGTTGGGTCATTCTAACGCCGCCAAGTGAGCGGAACCGCCCCCTTTGGGAACCTCTGGCTTAGACAAGAATTCTAGTAATCGATGCCGGCATTAGGTAATCCAAGGCGCAAATATTCTAATGAAATTCAAAACAAAATAAATAAGGAGCGACAAAAACTGGGTAATGGGTAATGCTGGGTAAAGGAAAGAAAGTGTCACAAAGATTTCTAGTAATGAAAACTCAAGCGCACTAGAAATTCGTTCTTCTTAATTTGTTCTAGAAATTTCGTGACATTAACGAGGGCGCTACGACAATCTCGGCCGGGGCGTCATTGACGCTAACGCTGACATTGCTAATGCCAATGGAGCTTAACACGGCTAATGTTAATAGCCATCAAAAAAAAAAATGTGATTCTTTATCACACACTGCACCCATTAATGCGATAATGTGTGACACATACAATAATACTTCAGCGTATCTGTCACCGCCCTAGATCTAGAAAACATTATGAAAGTAATTAGATTAAAATGAAACTGTAAGCAAAAGGTCTAAAAGTATTAAGAACTGAATGTATTCTAGTGATATGAGTATTCTATGCTCAATACACTACGGAAGTATATACTCTGTATATATACGCTCGTCCTAAATCTCCAAAGTGACGGACTAAAGGTACGGACCGGCATAATTTTTATATTGATTATCGCCGTATATCGACCGACGACAGAGACACCTGTCGCCGATGTCCAGCAACACTACTGTTCATTATGGATTTGAGATAGTGTACAAATGTGGGGACAAGTGTTGCGCGACCATCTATCGCCGAACTCGGAAATCGGCTCATACAATCAATAGAAATCGTAGAGTCGTATACCTTAAGATCTTGCGGTACTATCGATTTAAGTCCCGAATATTTGTATAAGCTGAGTTTTGAGACCACCCTAGCCCCTAGGCCCCTAGTCCACCATTAGGCAGTAGATCCGGGCAACGTATGTCAGTCTGATGCACCGCGGATGTCGCAGGGCGACAGTATGCACAAGACGATGTGCATTAGGAGACCAGTGACCAGCAATGGACATCAAAAGAACTGGTTATGGCTATAGTCACCAATAGTTGAGATATACTTAGTAAAAATTTTCCGACGTTCGAAAGCCTTGTAATTTACTGGGTTTCGAGTCGTAATTGACGCGGACTCAGTGACGATTAGTGGATACGCATACTTCAAATTTCTTTTATTTCTCAAACATACCTCACGAGGTATTCCCTCACCGCCGAGCTAGTGTCAATTTTTAATAATCCGTAGTTCAACTCAGACAACAATCTCAGTGATACGGGCCGAGGATTTGAAATCTCGATTACACAAATATGAGCCGTATATATGGATGCTCCTAGTCACCGTTCTTATCACCGAAATGTATGTATACTTTTTGACAAAAAAAAAACCATCTCCGATTCGTTTTTGACACCTTGTCATTCACGAGCTACACATTGGAAGACAAGACATACAACAAAATTCACACAATCAATCAAATTGCGTTATATTCTTTTTTTGTTGATGAAAGATTAATGTCTATTTTTTTTATAACACAGAATTACTATACAATACAAATAAAAAAAAATAAGGTCAATGGATTCCCATAGATTAATTAACCTTGTCATTATCGTAGATAGGACAATTCATACGTGAGTGAAATATTATTTGTGACTTTTATTTTTCCCTTAAAATAAATTAATGTGTAAACTTATTTTAATTTATGGCTTTATCGAGAAGCCTCTCTCGCACAGCTGCGATATTCGGGCCGGTTATATCGCAACGCGATAATGTGATAATTTGTCTTAGTATATCTTGTATGGTAGCGATGGGTAACTCCGGATTCAATGAATGAAAAGATCCGAAACCGCGAGCAGAGCCGAAACTCTTAATGATTCCGACTAACTGTTATCGACTCCGAGGAGTTATTTATTCCTTTCATTTTTGGATTGCTGAGTTACATGAAAGAACATGATGCAAAGCGAATGAGTCGCTTCTCAGGCTCTTAGAATATATATGTATGGTAGATGAATCAAACGAGTCGAGGAATCGTTAAGAGGAGTCGTCTCGCGAGCGATTAAGAGAGCCGAAACACTCCGAGAAGTCGTGAATACCCATGACTATTTGTATGGTAGCACATGAAATTTTATTCAGTGACGAGAGCCTTTAAAAGGGCCGAAGCAAGTCATATCATCAACACAAAGTTACTTACATCCGACCTACTGGCATTTCTAACTAATATCTATTTCAATGGATGCCTTTTTGAATCGAAAGATGTTGCATACAGGGTTTATAAGAAAATATATACTATATACAGGAGTCCTAACGTTCACTGACTGGTATTCTGAAACTTCGAACTACTATCACTGTTATTTCCTTACATTCAAAAGAAATTGGGTAATTATGTATACAGAATAGAACTGTAAAATTGAACAGTAGTATTTTATTACTAGCATAATAGTAATCACATTTGTGGTAAGAATATCACAAAAATTGACTAAGTTTCTTCAGTGTTCTTTAGAGTAATCATTTTTTTTTATCCACTATATGTATGATTTTCCTTACATACCACTTCTACTTAAAAGAATAAGATTTATATTGGACTAGCTGCGCCCGCGACTTCGTACGCGTTGGAATTTTAGTTTCTAAAATCTAAATTGGGATATCTTTTCTTCCCGTCAGCCGATTTCGATGAAACAAAGCCCATTCGAAGCGCCAAGCTAAGCTCAATTAAAATGTGGAAATCCCATGAAAATCCGTTCCGTAGTTTTGGAGATTAGCGTGTTTGAAAAAACAGACAGACAAAAATTTTCATAAGTCTTTTTGTATTCTGATACTCTTTCTCCATCACCCCAATCAGTTTTTGGTAAATATATTCAATGTACAGACACGTTGGGTCTATTTATTATTTATTTTACTTTATTATGAATGAATTAATGAAAACTATCGTAGTTCCCATCATAAAAAATAAGACAGGTGATACGGCAGATAAAGGTAACTACAGACCAATTTCCTTGGCCACAATTATAGCCAAGGTGCTGGATGGTGTGCTTGATAAACATCTAAGCAAACATATATCTCTGGAGGACAGTCAATTTGGTTTTCGACCTGGTCTATCCACAGAGTCTGCAATACTATGTCTCAAGCACACCGTCCGGTACTATACTGACATGAATACACCTGTATTTGCGTGCTTTCTGGACTTATCGAAAGCTTTCGATCTGGTGTCATATGAAGTTCTATGGAAAAAGTTGTATTCTGATACTGACTTACCGTTGGGAATCATTGACACCTTCAGATATTGGTACAGCAATCAAACCAATTATGTACGATGGGCGGGTTCGCTGTCGGACGTGTATGGGATGGAGTGCGGGGTGAGGCAAGATGGGTTAAGCTCGCCCAAACTATTCAGCCTGTACATGAACAGGCTGCTCGGGGAGCTCAGCGGCGCCGGCGTCGGTTGTTCTGTAGATGGCTGCTTTATTAATAACATCAGTTACGCAGATGACATGGTGCTGCTGGCCCCCTCGATCAATGCTCTTCGGATACTATTGGCTATTTGCGAGAGGTATGCTCTGTCACATGGGCTCAAGTACAACTCCACAAAGAGTGAGCTATTAGTGTTTAAGGCAGGTAATAAAACATACTCCACTATACCGCCGGTCTCGCTCAATGGCTGCCCACTCGCTAAAGTGACGCATTTTAAGTACCTGGGCCACTGAGTCACGGAGGACCTGTCCGATGATATGGACATGGAAAGGGAGCGCAGGGCGCTGACAGTGAGGTGTAATATGTTGGGCCGCAGATTTGCACGTTGCTCTAAAGAGGTTAAAATAACGATATTTAGGACATACTGCCAGTCTTTTTATACGTGCAATCTGTGGTTCAATTACATGCAGAAATCGTTTAGAGCCCTGCGTATCCAATACAACAATGCATTCCGGGTGTTGTTGGAGCTGCCGCGCTACTGTAGCGCATCGGAGATGTTCGCGAACGCCCGTACGGATGATTTCTTTGCCATATTGCGAAAAAGAATAGCATCACTGATGTCTAGGGTGCGGGGCAGCCCCAACACGCTGCTGAGGATCTTTACGGAGAGGGTGGATGGCCCCATGTTGAGACATTGGGTGGAGTCGCACGTTGCATCCTATAGGAGGTGACGAGCGGCGACAGCCAGTTTCTGATGTAAAATATATGTGTCTGTATGTATGTATATGTGATTGGTGTGTACGTGCATGTATATGTGTGTGTATATGTATATATATGGTGGAATATATATGAATGTATATATATACACATATATATATATATGCGTGCGTGTGTGTGTGTGGGTATGTGTATGCATGTGCATATGCACGTGTACATGTACATACATATATATATATAATTAGTAATAACAAAATCTTAATAATAAGTACTAACATAGTTTATAAGTTAAAATTGTTACTAACACTAAAAAAATGAAATATGGACTTTGTCTGAAATAAATGAATTATAATTACAAAAAAAAAATTATTACAGTTTTATTATATGTATATAAAGTATAAGAAAGAAGAACAGATAACTAACTTTGCAGCAACACCAAAGTCAAATGACTCATCTATTCAAATACATTTTTTTAATCTATGACCTCAAAATGTCGGCGAGCCATCACCAGACAATAGACAAGCGCACAAGATGACTTTTACGATCACACAATCACAAAAAAAATTGAGAATCTTGTGATGGTAAAAAAACTCATAATAATGGGAAGGTATTTGAAAAATGTTGACTTTAAATAGAGGTTTTTTTGGAGGAATTTGGAGCGATTCAAATCTTTTTTTTTGTTCACCTGTTGGGAGTGACACCTGTAGTAGTCATAGTCTGTAGAACAGAGGTGATCAAACGGTTAATAGGCGAGAGCTTTTACAAGTTGATGACGGAATTAGTTGTATAATGTAGTTGTTGCCATCCTATCCCATTCCTCCCAAATTTCACTATACCTTCAAAGGTAGACAGCTCAACTGTGGGTGTGCCAATGTTTGTCATTCTGTTGGCATATTATCCCTTACTCGTGTTTTACGATACCCACATGAGGAGATGGGCTGGTGCTATTCTCACCACACGCCAGTGTTAATATAGTTACAGGGTGAATATTATTTTTTGCAACCATTCATTTCTAGGCCACTTGATAAGACTGTATTTCACCTTCAAGCCGACAATGTTGTAGCAAATAGATAAATTATGAAAATAATTAACTACTTTTGTCTGTTGGAATTATATAAAGCGTCATCTGCTGACTACATATCGCGCTTTGGAGAGGATGTCTCTGATTTCAATTTGAATTGGTTAGAGGTGAGAACACCTAGAGAATCTAGTAAAAAAAAAGTAGGATAAAAAAAAGTATCTAGCGGTTTGTTATCCTTAATCGCCTTTTATGACAACCAATGGAAGAGATAGGGTGGAGCTATTGTAAAGCCACACTACACCACACACCAGTGTTAATTTGAACCAGTGTCTTTTCACAGAAGACTACCTTGAAATGTACTGCATTTCCCACTTTATCATATTTCCCTAATATACGTACGTGTTTCGGTAGTGAGTGAGATGTGCCAGAGCCCATTCCCATCCTATCCCTTCTCATTTTCCCAACCCTTTCTCCAAATCCATTCCTATATCTCTAAAGGTCGCGACTGTATCCAGGGTTGTGCCAACATTTGTTATTCTGGACTAATGTTGGCATGTATCGCAGATGTCTATGGGCGACAGTATCTACTTACCATCAGGTGGACAGTATCTACTTACCATCAGAATTCGGCAGACGAGCATACGTCTGCCGAATTCGTCCATAAAAAAAAATTGAGTTATAGGAATCCCATTATTTTTCAAACATGGTTTTAAAAAAAAATTCTAGGCCACATGATAATTGTATTTCAGCTTATCAAATAATATTTGTTGTGTGCACCAGCCATACCCCTTATCTGTATTCAGTTTTATCAAAGTTATATAATTAATCAAACAATTTATCAGCAGAGGAGTGTGAAATGATGTTTAATAAATTTTTATTAGTCTGTGATAGTACAAGGCACAGTGTGTTAATTTAGACATTATCTCTTTACTATTAACCACAGTGAAATCAAAAATTAGAGATTATGAATTTGACCACCTATGCATTTCATATAGTATTGATGACAATGACATAGAAATAATATAGTCACATTCATCTTTTTTTTTGTTTCGTTTTAACACTTTTTTTATGGACGAAGATACAGTCCAGCTGATAGTAAGTGGATAGTGTCACCTATAGACATCCACTGTACATGCCAACATTAGTCCAAAATGACAAATGTAGACACGACCCCGGATGTGGACGCCTACATGCCCCGGATGCCTACCTTTGGAGATATAGGAATGGATTTTGGAGAAAGGATGGGAAAATGGGAAGGGATAAGATGGGAATGGGCTCTGACACATCTCACTCACTACTGAAACACGTACCCACATTAGGGAAATAAGATGAAGTCCTACATTTCAAGGTAGTCTTCTGTGAGAGAGGGGTAAAGTGGCCAGTCGAGAGACCCAGGCGGGCTTTTGGATTGCGGATTTCAGGATTGCAGCGTGCACTCTCCCCTCCAAATACATATAATTCCAATAGATACACTAGATATAATTTGACATATAAATTATTTGTTTAAATTAAATTTATTGTAATTAAAATGTAGTCTTTTTAATATAAATTTGTAATGTAAACATTTTGCACACCTGGCAGAATGTGTAAGGGTTGTATAAAATATCATAAGACCTGGGGCCTTACCACCATCGTTTACAAAACAATATTGTTGCAGGAACGTTTTATTTCAGGCCTAAAATAACATTACTCATATTCGTACCATGACCTCCACCAAAATATTAATGCTTAGTGCTGCGAAAGAACGAATGATTTTAATTATTTGTCTATTCCCTGCTAAAAAACAAAACGAGATAACGCTATATGAACTGTATAACGCCATTTCTTTCATACAACGTTCCGATTTGCACTACAGTAAGCTACGTGACGTCACCAAAACTTCTTAGTAAAACATTACTAATATAAGCTTACATTAAGGACGCCGTGGTACGAAATTGAGAAATAAGGTTAAAATAATACTGCTATAAGGAATTGTGGTAAGGCCCCTGTATGTACCCATATTCTTGAGCAAATAAATAAAATAAATATAAACCTTTGCAGCTATTTGGTTTTTAGGACATTTGTCAAATATGATCTTTGCCAAATTGGTAATTCATCAAATGCTGATTTCATGAAATTATAAAATTAGTCAAATATGCAATTGGTCATGTCCATAAAATACAATTAATTACAAAAATGCGATACAAGAGATTAAAAGAAAAATCCTACTAAAAACAAAATTTTCAATTTTCAATATTTTCACATATTTATTAGCTTTGTTCGCAGTAAGGATTCAGAACTGATTCGGGACTATTCGCATGCGCAGTTCAAATAATGCCGTTCGCAGAACACACAATTCAGAATCGATTCAAGAATTAGTCCTATCAGTTCTATGACTTTGACAAGAATCGTAGTTCCAGACATGCGCAGTTTTTACCTAATGACATTTGACATACATGCTGCGGCTATATTCAGTTGGTTAGAAACTAATAAACTAACCTATATTTTCTTTGTTGGTTATGGTTAGTTTTGTTTGTTGTTTATATAAATAAGTTTATATAATACTCTTAAGAGTAATGTGTTTTGGTGGGTCCACTTAAATACATCTTCAGGTAGATTGCCCTTTTCAGTAAATACCAAAAATTCACCCAAAGACGCTAAAAAATACATACTTTCAGCAACTTTATTTAAAAATATTATTTGTACAAATAGTTTTTATAACCAAATAAGGTGGTAAGTACTTACTTTCACTCATTTCTAAAAATATATAAATACATAAACAAATACAGCAACAATAACCAAAAAACATATAGGTTAGAAAATTTAGAAATTGAGGTATGACTGAGACAGTAGATTGTACGCAGATTGGTTCTGAAATCATTTGCGGTAAATAAAAATCACGAATCGGTTTATAATCGAGCATGCGCTCTACTACGATTCCAAATTGGTTCAGTATTAGTCCCGAATCCGTTTTGAATCCTTACCGGGAACAGGGAACAAAGCTATTACTAGGTAATTAAAACTAATTAAACTTTAATAAATGTTAGCCTTGTTTAGGATACTTACTATAAGAAAGGAGTTATTTTTACATATTTTGATTCCCAGTCTTTTGTACTACCCCTCGAGGTAGTTGGTGGTACAAATATGTTCACTTGTATAACACAACTTTGTCATATCCTGCGAAATGCTGTTTTGCCACTGCTCGAAAAAATCTTCTTTTCAGGTCTATATATATCAACTACATATGGACTTGACCAATTGCATATTTGGAATGGTGTAAAAACATTTTTATTTTTTCAGAATAAACCAAAAATAGCGAATGTATTCCTAAATATGACGTAGGGTATTATATTAACACTAGAACTGCAGTAGATAGTTTGATGTAATTTCTACCAATGAAATACATAATTATTATATATAAAAATAAGGTTATTTATCTGGTATAATAAGAATGTTATCAATGCTATAATATATACTGAGAAATAAGATTTAAAGATTTCTATTAAGATTTTTTAAGATAAATATTAATGCAGATTTATAAAATCTTCCTTAATACTAGATAAAATTATCTTAAAAGAAAAGAAATATTTCTATCATGACATGAATTGTTATAAAAATTATATAGCATCCTCAGTGGAATGGACATAAATTAAAATGATAACTTTTCAGTACCTACAGCAAAAGGCCAGTAAAATGTATGATAATACTTTTTATTTTAATTGATTTTTTAATATAAAATTGTTAAAATAATAAAGTAATCATTATTACTTTCTGTAAGGTAATAATTTTACTACAGACTTCTCTTTCAAAAATATAAAATGTCTTTATGAAACAACTAAAAATATTGGCCAAATTTTCTCAAATTTGGGGATAAGATTATGAAAAAAATTAGGTATGTTAAAATGCTCTTTCAATTAATGGGAGAATCTAAATTTCAACTTAATAGGGGTTAATTAATAGTTAATTAAACTGAGGGTGCGAATTTTAGAAAACGTCTCCAGCATAATGGACGAAATTTAAATACTGAAAGATACCATGAAATCTAATTTGATACAGTCCTTACGTTCCATTGAAGATTGATGACCTAAGGGTCAAAGTAATAAAAAAAAATCTCAGTAGGTATAACCCGACCGGAAGTAAGAGGCCCTACTTTGCTTTCTTGACGTATGATATTATAGCCCACCATACTTACCAGCTTAATACACCTATACAGTACGGTGACATCATCTTTATTGAAATAGATAACATAATTGATCGGTGTCACGCCCAAAAATTGTAAAAAAACAGTCTGTTCTTATCTTTATTGCACAATAAAAACTAAACTTTTACTCTTCAAAATTATTAATTCAACGGTTTTCTTAGAATTTTCGCGGCAATAAAAGATCAAAAAAAGAGGAAGTAAAATGAGGATATATATATATAATAAGAGGCAAAAAAGACGGATACCCGGGAAACAGCCAGGAAGCAAGGGCCTACACTTACAAGACGGCGGCTAAAAAAAAGTACGACCTAATTCGAATTCCAGCCAAACAAGACACACCCAATTCTAAGTCATAGAAAATACCAGTTGCACCATCATCGAGCCCCTTCTTATTGCAAATGGGAAATTCAAGGGAAAGAAAGACGATTACACTCAATACTCACCGGCAATTGATTCCGAGAGGCGTTAAGTCGCTTTTTCTGTCACTACACAAATCACTTCTCACTTATAATGAGTAGCTATGTAACTTACACTAAGCACGAAAACGAAGTAACATTATTAAAATAACGTGCACTGAACGTTTCTCTCTATATTTTAATGCACTAGCACCACAAACATTACGCGTAAACGCGGTTTTCACCAGGTTTTCGTTCGAAAGAGCCCGTCTGGCCGTCACTGATAGAGATCGATGTCGGAACTCTGTTCGGGACGGACATCCAAGCTTCGTTTCGTTTTCTTGCCGCAGAGGAGCGTCACTATCGCTACTCTTGAGAAACTAGATGGCGTTAGCGTCATTTGAAGGTGTTTTCACAATAATATTAAAATTACCCCTTTTTCATTTTAGAATGTTTATACGTAGCCTACGTAGGTTTATAACTTGAAAAACACGTGATAGATCTTAGAAATGAAATCATTGAAGTTTCATTTCTGCAATACTTTCTTCTAAAAGAATTTTTCTAACCGAATTTTTGGACGTCGGAGTCGGGCACGTGCATATAAACGATTTATCACTACGCTGTGCGCTGGTCAATAAGAGGCTTAAGAAATAAGCACGTATGAAATAAATTCACTTGGATAACACAATAACAATATAAACGGAGGCGCATGTGTACTCGATCGCTTCAAGCCCCCATAACCGAGAAAACTAGAACACTAGAAAGCCGTACACTCTCGATCCATCCATGCCCCTTGCTACTCAAGGAGGGAGGAAGGGAAAACGAAACAAAGGTAATTAAAAGGGTGAATACCCAAACTTCGCCACCGAAAATAGTCTTTATCCTCCGTCCAAAAGGAGGACCGACCCAGACATATATAACTTGTAACCTAGATATTATGTACAAAAGCGGAGAGCGATTAGCAATAAAACTTCCCCAGGGAACGGGGGGATCGCTTGGGCAGCAAACCACTATAAAAAGGGGAAAGCCCAACGGCCAGCAAGCCAGTTCGTCCTCATCACTCAGACACTAAAGAAACCTAAGAAGAAAAGTGAGCTTGTTGCCCATTGCTGCTCCCTACGCACCCCTGTGGTCTAATTTGAATTAGAGCAGCATTTTATTTCCGTATTCACTCCCAACATCTGATCTGCCGAGATCCCTGCACCAACATCTAGACCTGCAAGCCTAAATCCCTACACCCCCCCGTTAGAGCAGTGACGTGCGGCCTGCAACATTGGCCTTCGATAGCGATCGGCGTCCACCTCTAACACACACACTACACATGTACGCCGTCCCCGCCGGTGGAGACGAAGACGTCCCTCTCGCTGCACCGTTAACACACATCGGCCTTCAGACAATACTTACCAGGTATCGGCACGTGTCCGGGTGCTTCTCACCGACTGGCTATCCCACGGTACCCTCCCAAAGCAACACCCTAAGCCGAGGTCCGGTGACTCTTGAATGGCTACTGGCGCCACAAAATCTAGCCATTCCAAAAAAAAACTGGCTCGTTCCTTAGTTGCCGCTGGCCATCCTGAAGTGCAGACATCTCAATGCACTGCCACGCCGAGTGCATCTTCATATTACATGAACTCCGTGATGAAGACTCTGCTTATTGTTGCTGTCTGCTGCAATCTCCAAGAAGTACAAATCATCTCATCGTGTTTCTACCGAACGCGATCCATCTTAGTTTCCACGGAAACAGACATCATTGTTAGCTATGCAAATACCTACACACAACAAAGATTATTCTCAGAACTATGTATTTTCGATTTCTTTATGAGAGCGTCAACAATGCTGGCTACGCAAGTAGTTACACATGTTATTTTCTTAGGTTTTCGCGATTACTATACATAGCAATTAAAGAACTTTGAACGGTTTAAATCGCGTATATGTATTTAACATTATTTATATCCCGAGGTTTCGAACACTTTGCAGTGGACGTGGTCACGGAGTGACTAATGGATTTTATTTGTTACTTGAGTTTTTAAGAAATTATTTGATCTACCGTCTGAAATTTTTTTTTTTCTTAATTATAACATTCCCTATGCACGCAGTATTCGCTCACAGTGTCCAGAGGTCTTGCAGTATTGCGTTGGCCTTGGCATTTAATTAATTTAATGACTGAATCCCAAGCCGGTGGTACTTGCCAACCATCTTCTCTATTGAAATTTGAGTGTTTCTTGATTTCAATAGCCTCGCGTAACATTCTTGGCATGAACCGGATCTCTCTAGCGAGGATTTGTGGATTATCGAATCGAATGTAATGGTTGGGTTTGTCCAGAACATGTTCACAAACTGAGACTCGGTCGAGCGTCTGTTCTTCATGTCAGCTATGTGTTCTTTTATCCGGATACCGATGCTCCTCTTTGTTTGCCCAATGTATGATAACCCGCATTCACAATCAAGCTTGTAAACACCTGTATCTTGTAGGGGAATATTGCTCTTGACAGGTCTTAAAAATAACTCAAGTATCAAATAAAATCAATTAGTCACCCCGTGACCACATCCACTGCATAGTGTTGGAAACTTCGGAATATAAATAATGTTAAATATACGCGATTTAAACCGTTCAAAGTTGTTTAATTGCTAGTTACACATGTATTTACAAATATTTAAATTAGACGTTATCGCTACGGTTTCTTTTAAATAAAAGAAAAATTCCTTAAAAAAAAATCTTGCAATAATAATAATAATTTCTTTGAAGTATTTTTCTTGAAAAGTTGTTGTAGTTTTATTTACTTGTATTGAAATAATTTCAATGATGAAATCTGTTTTATTTTTTAAATCCCAATCTATTTTATGACTTTCCAACGATCAGTTATTTTTGTACATTACATCTGAATTATATTATTTAAATACTCCTGTGACGTATCTATAGGTAATTGGAATACGTTATAGGAGTACAAAAACAGCGTGAATGAAACACTCTGTTAATTAAATAATTATAAAATTAAATATAACCAAGTAATTAAAAAAATATAAATTAAATAATAAATTAATAATATCTTTAATATCACTTACATATTTATCTTTGATATAATTAGTGTGTTCTGAAATTGCTTGTGTCTACAATATAATATTAAAAGTTAGTCCTTTTTATTGAATAACTTTATAACAGAGCAAATAATAGAAATTGCAATGGAATATGGGTAATTTCATTTATTTGCAACATCTACATCATTTTCGTTCCTTTTTACGCATAAGATTTATTATTAAAGTTTTATATCTAAAGTTTATTGTTTGAAATGGAACGTTATGATCGTTTCGTTTTTGCAAAATGCCAAGTTCTTAATTTAAAATATTAAAGAAATATGGAACAAATTTTAAATTTTTTTAAAACAAAATGAAACAAAAATAATTTCTTAACAGGTGAACTAACCACTGCAATTATTAACACAATGAATTAATAAGAAAAACGAAAAACCGGTTCAAAATTTAAATTGACAGAACGCCAACGGCAACAAAACGTCATCCCATCATCACTTTCAAAATGGCGCTCTATTAGCTTGTGCGTTTCTGTTATATTTTTATTTTTATTACAAATTTTATAAGCTGTTGACTATAATTTAAGGTAAATATCATGTCAACCAAATTCATATATACATATTTCATTTTAATTTTTATTTAATTAACTAATTTTTCTTAGATAAAAATGGGTCGTTCGCCCAGCCCCCGGCGAAGAGATGATCGCGATAGACGCAGGGATGATCGCAGGGACAGAGATAGGGATAGAGACTGGGACCGGGATAGGCGAAGACAACGCACTAGGTCTAGATCTAGATCTTTAGACCGTAGGCGGCGGTCTCCAGATAGAAGACGATCTCCTTCACCTCGCCGACGCCGATCTTCCATGTCACCCGGTCCGTCTTCTTCCTTTGCCCCGAAGCCAAAAAAAACATTCGGCGAGCGACCGATCATAACGCCCGCGGATTTGGAGGGAAAAACGCCGGAAGAACAAGAAATGCTAAAAGTAATGGGTTTTTGTGGTTTCGACACGACGAAAGGTAAGAAAATCGATGACAACATTGAAGGCGACGTCCACGTTGTCTTAAAACGGAAATATAGACAGTATATGAACCGTAAAGGCGGTTTTAATAGACCTCTGGACTTTGTTGCATAGTCAACTTCTATGTTACAGTCACGCACATTCTAATTTTGTTATCACATGTACTGCCTTCCTAGGGCTACAAGACGTTCATGACAAGTTGATTGAAAAATTGTCATGGAACAATTAATTTCCTGAAGAAATTAATGATATTTAGCTGTAAGAATACATGTGATATATCACAAAGCTTTATTTGCATGGATGCTGTTAGAACTAAAATTGTTCACATGTGGCTGGTAGCTGTATGCAATTCATTATTATTTAACTTGATGTCAAATAACTGGCATACATGAACTATGGTCAATTGAATAGTACTTTTGTATATGACATGGATGAGTTAATATGAAACTTTATAAATAATCTTGCATTGGTATAATGAATTGGAGTCCAAGATCACATTACCATCTGTATAAAACCATTCATTCGGCAAATAAATAATTTGAATTTGAAAAAACATTCATAGATTTTTGTCTATGGATTATCCCAATTCTTTTTAATTAACTGATTGTTTAAAAAAATATTGAATAATGGGAACTTAGTCTCCCTTTCTCCACCCTTACAAAATCTACTTCTAACCTTCAATCTGCCAACTTTTGTTGTTTTTGACTGATCTTGGCATGAATTGTGGATGTCCATATACAACAGTATCTACTTATCCAGTGAATTGTATGCTCATCCGCCACTTTCAATAAAAATGAACTCACATGTGTACATAGATTTAAAAAAATCAATAAAAGAACAAAATATATAGAACTTTAAATGAAAAATAAGGTTGCATATCCATTGCATGAGTTACTTTTTACTGTTCTTACAAGTCAACAAAGTCAATTTCTTGCTCAAGTACACTTTCTTGTTTAATCATCAAGACTCGTCGAAAAGTATGCTTTCAATGCGTCTTTTAGTCATTGAAAAGTATGATTTGGATAAGTCATTTGATGCTGTCTATATATAAGGTGGAAACAATAAATGAGACATTATAGGCATATAAATAAAAATCGGTATAAATAACAGTGTCATGATTTCTATAATGGGCTTAAAAATATAAAACACTAATAAAATTGAAGAAATTATATAATCAATAATTATACTTATATATTTTTTTAAAAAAATAATTCCAACAACACAAGATTGACTGTTTCTTGTCAGGTTTAAAGATTTGTTCGTTATAAAGGAGACTCGTGAGACTAGACTGATTCCAATCCAATCATGAGTAATCAAAATTAAGACTCGAGGATTTGAATATTTTCCAAACATTAGCCTTTTGCACACCAAAGAATCAATGAAAATGACACAAAGTCTATATAAATAGGTATGCAAAAGGTAGGCCTTATCACTAAACTCTTCCGGGCAACCTTTATTCCTTAGTAATTCTGATATAGTTTACTCAGACCATTTACAATACTTGGCCCTACCACATTCACTCTATCATTGAGAATTCATTAAAACAATACTTTGGCCTATAATTAAAAACAGTTGGAACATTAAAAACTAACTCATGCATATTTCAGCATCCAGGCACTACAGCTTTGTTGACTTGTGTTTTACATAAGCGTTACAATATTGTTTTCCATTTATAAATTCTGGGTTGTGTGTGTGTGTGTGTGTGTGTTTGTGTTTCAAGAAGACAGGCAACTAATATACAGAATGTTACTGATTTTCCCCCAAATAATTATTCTAAATTAATTGACAAGGAATTTTTACATGATTTTTTTCTAAATTTCAATTAGTATTTGTGAACACATAAGTTGCAGATTGATTATGATGGTTGAAATGATTGTTAGTATTGGTAGTCCAGAAACTTAAATCTATATAATGTTTATATGGATTTACTTGGACATCCGCCATGCAGTATTATTGAGGGTTGGGGGCTCTGTGAGTCAATACAGCCTCGAATCACTGTGAGACTGTGACCGTTGCTGATGTATTGTGATTGTTACCTTTCTTATTGTTCACTGCCTATCTTCATGGCCTGCAGATATTTCAGAATAGTTTCAGCGGAGAGTTATTGGACCTCTTCTGGCCTTTAATTAAGTGATTGCCAAATATATGTGTATCTTTTGTACGTAAAGAGCCACATTGAAAAGATGAAATGCAGGATGAAACGCCAATGCAACTGGCATTGGCGTTTCATCCTGCCCGGAACAAAAACTCCAGAACACCATGCAGTAGTGGAAGACTGTAATATCTATTTAAATGGACACTTTTTAATTGAAGGCATCTTGGTAAGATTGTAATAACTTTCTAATCAAAAGAAAATTCAGTCTAGAATAAGGTCATCCTTATTAAGTTTGGAATTAAGCAGCTTAGTAATTACACTTATAGTCCACTCGTAATTCTCCAAAGTTAGGCGGTGATAAAGTTCTTAATTAAAATGACACAGTAACATTAAGTATATGTAAATATTTTTGGGAAGAATAAAAATTATTGTAATACGCATACACAACCCACAAACTTAGTCTTGCCAGAGATAAAGCCGTTACAGCTTATTAACAAAAAAAAAGGGAAAAATGTTAAAATATCATATCTAGTCTTAAAAATACTTGGGAAATGTGGCTACTTGATATACGAATTAATAACCATTAGCCATTTTTGAAATTTAAGTCAAAATATAAGCAAAAATGAATAGTTTAAAAGGGTAATCAGGGTTTTTTCTTGTATATGTTCAATATAACAATTTTCATATCATTTACTGTAAAAGATTAAATATATCAATCATTTTTACCATTATATTTTTTGCATTAGATATGATTTTGGACTCCCGTACCCAATATCGATGATTATCTCTTGTGGCAAGACAATGCTAGTAATATAAGTTAGATGTAAGCCCGAATCACCGTACCCGCGCGCTGCGTTGCCCGCGCGGGCCTAGTTATGGCCTCAGGCCCCCAAGAAACTTTCTGAAGTCCATTCATAGACGAACCATGGTCGCCGTGACATTCACAGACTTTACAGCTGCCAAAAATGCCAGTGGGAGACTTATATATTGAAAGATCATATTTTCAGAGGTCTTGGACAAAACAAGTTCCTAATGCATTTTACTTGTCGCCATTTTGAGTGCATTGCATATTAATACAAAATGGCGGACTAATTACAAGATGGCTGGTAACTCTTTGAAAGATACGCCCGACCGTTCTATAAGACTGATGCTGTTCTTACTAGTTAGTTGACCCGCACGGCGCGCCACACACAGACCTAGCAATAGTATAGATTACAGATATATTATATACACCAGTTTACACACACACCCCCCCTACCCCCTTATCCTCCATAATGTATTATACAATAGTTAAAGATTGAGAAGTCAGAATGCGCGGTTTTTAATTATTAAAATGTCTTTATTTGGATGTCTGAGCGACAGTATCCGACTTACCACCAGGTGGACTGTAAGCTCGTCTGCCGCCTTCTCTTGGCTGTATAGTTGCCATGCCTTTTGCTTATTTTTTTTTTCTGAGCGAAGGCGCGAGATCTGTTCAGCCGAGTTTAGATATTTACTAACCGCGTTCTCTGTCTACTCACGTCTCCATAGCCCATATACAATTTTTTACACAGGTTAAATGTGATATTTTTTGTATTTGTATGTTAACGCACACACGCGTCGCGCGGGCGGCGTATGAACAGCGATATATAAATCGTCTATGAACTGACTTCACTTTGTTTGTCACATCATCCGCACTCTGAATGAATCAAAACTGACCGTCACTACATCAATTGGTCTACTTTTAAAACAGCTGCAAATTAATAATTAAATACAAAGAAATCCCACAGATGCAATTTTTCACGGGATCGTATATAGAATACTCGGACTGCATCAAAAAATATTTTGCAAGTACTATTTCAAGTGAATTATTAATATGGAAAATCGGGGACTTCCCTAAAATTCCTACAAATCCTAAGGATTTTCAAATTCGCCAAGAGTTCCAAAGTATAAATGACCCACAATTTCTTATAGAACATTTAAAATTACAATGATTTTCAATGTAATTACTGTATTTTTGAAGCACTGACCTGTCGAAGCGAAGTGTTGTCTTATTCTCGTCGAAATAGTGTTCCATCGTATTTTTGCTGTGTCGAAATAGTGTGCTTCGGAAATAAGAAATACAACATATACCTCATACACTGAATTTTAAGACTTTTGACTAAATCAGATGTTAATTGAATCTCATAATACGAAATAAAACAAGAAAGTTTAGAGCCGTAAACTTGGAGCCGCTTGCAAATTGGATAGTTTATCAAAGTTCATGTTTCCTGTATTGTTTTGGATTCCTTTTTAAAGGCAGATAAACAAAACGCGCGAATCACCGACCAATTCACAGTGCGTCCTTTTCTGTATTGCAAACGTTCGATCTTCGAACGTTTTGCCACTCTAAATTTTGTAATCATTTAAAAAATCGCGCCGTTTTCGACTAACAACAGGCGCCATATTGTTTGTTGAATTAGTAATTTCCAACAAACTGTTTATTTTTGTAATAATTGTTATTGAATTAGTTGTACTATTGTTTTAAATTCTGTCAAATAGGTATTTTACCTATTACACATATCTTTTCATTACCTTTTGTTAAAATATTTTGTCATAATCATAACATATAATGAAAAAATGTAATATCTTCGCATAAAATGACACGTATTTATTTATATATTTTTGTTAAACAGCAGAGCAATTTTCATTTTTTTTTTTAATTCACAGGAGCTAGTAAAAACAAAAAAATCTTTGCCTAGCCCCGCGTGTCACGTTGAAACACGTTGTTATTACGTGGTTTTTGAATCGATTCATTCCCACTGTACATACCACGAATTAATTTTAATTACCTACATTTATTTTTAAAAATGTAAAAAAATACCTAAAATTATTTAGTTCCGTGTACCTACGTAAAAAGTGAAATCATCCGTGACATTTAATATATTTCCGCTTAAAAAAGTTCCAATTGCAAACAAAGTACACATTTAAATAACGAAAGTATTACAAAGAATATTAAATGTCATGTGAAAAACATTTCTCAATAAACAATCCTTGGTAATTCCTGATGGTATGTATATAAGTTATTCTATATTTAGTTGTATGACTCGTTTCGCACCACCAAGGATGATTCGAAATAAACGTTTTGAAATCAAAAATGTTTTTTTTTTAATTTAGTACATACCCATTTCCTTTCAGAGTGCCACCAAGCATTCTGGTCTGACGAGAATTTGACTAATCTTTTCATTGGTAAAACTGAAGAGTGCACTCTCCCCGTCTCTATCATATGAACTAACTAGTATAAAACTAAAACAAATGGATGAAGGAAGAAATTAGATAATTATATATTTAGATATTATAGTTGATTTTAAATGTTTTAGAGCGATATTTTTGGTTTTATAAAGTCTCTCCTTCTTATGGTCCTACCAATCATATGATTATTGGGACCGAATTGTGGGAGAAGCGCGCCGTGTACTTGCGTTAACTCTTTCTTCTCAGTTCTTTCTCAGCTCCCTACAAATTCTGTTCCTGTAAAGACAGGAACTGTTCGGGACAACCGATGCGACAATAGTTTTAAGTCTTTGTTTGTATAGATTCCATAATTTTGTCATTTAAGTTTTCTTGTAGTATTGATTTAATACGAGGGCGGAGTGATAAGTCTGGTAAAAATCTATTTTGGAATAAAATTATCGCAAATTGCATGAAACCTCCTTGTTCACAACTATTTTGTTAGCTAACTAGTTGTTAACTCTCCGGCACGTTCTTTCTCAGCTCCCTACAAATTCTGTTTCCGTTGTCACATTGCAAACGTGTCAGTTTCCGTGTTAATGGGGAAATGTAATATTTGTTGCAATACCTCACTTTTTTTAAACTCTATATTCTGTGACACATTCCCCCCCCCCCCCCTCCACCCACCCCCCCCGTCTTCATGAAATAAATAGCACTGGCTGGAGACTGCTCGAGTAAAGGAAAAATTAAAAATTCTGACAACGAACAAAAGAGGATAATCTAAGGCTAAGGCGCACCACAGACGGAGTTTTTGTTTTGGGAGCGATCTGGTGAAGACGTTTCGAGGAAGTCACACGCCTGCCGGTGACGCTGCCGGTGGTGCCGCTCTTCATCACTCTGGGCTTGCGCCGCCTCTCCCGCAGCTCGAACGTGAGTTTTTTTGGTGCTTCGTGAATTTGGAAACGAGACACTATTTTACAGACTTTGGATTTCCGAACTATTTTTATAAATTGATCTTATATTTTTTGTATTAGGTTTAACTGACTAATTATAACAAGCTATTGAAACAAATCTTGCCTCTTTCCTTTGTAGTACAAATCGCCGTAATTTAGCTCTCCCGCTGGGGAAATGAGAGACGTTGTCAGACCCCGTATCGGTTTTTTCTTTTTACATGCCATTTTAACCGCCACAATCAGTTCTGGCTATAGCGGCCCGTCTGCTGTGTAGAGCGCCTCCAATTCAAGGCGCTCAAGTATAAAAGGTCCAAGGTTCAAAAAGAAAAAAAAAAACAATATACATCAAAATTCCATTTAATTCAGCTTACTCTTAAAATAAATAATTTTTTACAACAAAGCATCCTCCAGCCGAATGTTCGACCATAAACAAGCATTTTACAACCATAAATTAAATCTATAAAAATCCGGCTTCTTTTTTTCCGTTGGCGGCAGTTAGCAGCGTATTGAATAAGTTGATAATCTGAGTTGCAAATATGTATATTTATGTACAAAACATTCGGTTGATCAATGACAAATATAACCCATATACAATATCGATCGATATCAATATATTGACGTAAGGGACAAGTTATTTTTGAAATCAATGTAATTTTCAATTTTAATTTCAAATGACATGTAATAACAAGCGTGCAAAAACAGCTTTTTTTCAAGAATATGGCTTCAAAAATCGAGTAAATGGCCAAATAAATGAAAAAGTTAGTCATTCAAAGATCTCACGGCAAAAACGCTTTTTTTGCTCCACTGAAAACCAACATTCTGTCCCTTACGCCAATTGAATTTTTAACCATCGATATATACCGTTCATACACAGAATTGTACAATAAATAAAATCTGCAAAAATAGAAGCTATGATCGTACATAATATACCTACATTGTGTAAATCGATGCGTTTTATGACGTTTTATGAAAAGTGTTGCGATTTTAAAAAATAACCGTAAAGCCACACGCGGCGCTTGATTGATGTATTCAGTAGCAAAGTATTTCCGATAAGTCAAAATTATGTACTCTTCGGGGCGTCATTACTAAAGATTACTTTTTTTATATAAAATCAGATTTTAACTGTATTTCTGTTTTGAAAAAAAATGACATACAATCACTCACCGACGACTTGTCGAGTTATTCTTGTAAAAAAAAAAGTACCTATGTCGATTTATAGATATAATAATACCGCGTGGCAAGAGAGTTGTTAAAAAAATCACAAGTGTGTGGTAAAACAGAAATATCAAACGTATCGAGATAACAGAATCAATAATTCATGCCACGGAGATGACAAAATTATGATAAATCATAATATGCAAGTCGAGATGTCAACTTATTCACGCCCACCGCGGATTTATAGTATTTTGCGTGTAGTCCCGCCTATGTTTAATGACGTCATTATTTTACACAAGCAATGTAAATTGTGAAATCGTTAAGTGAAGTAACAGCAAATAGAATTTTATTATCACAATAAATATGGAAAATCTTGTGGAATGATAAAAATCATAAGAGTAATGTGAAGTCGATAAATTTTCGTACGTTTTAGAGACTAATTATAATTATATAAGTGTAAATTATAATTCTTGTATAAGCTAGGCTTAGCAATAACTTTGGTAACTGCTATGCGAAAATGTACCTAAATACGTTGGTACTTCAATGCAAAATGTGTTGACGTGAAACTAAATGATTTCGCAGTTACAACCTTTTGTAAACATTACTATATTAAAACATTCTAAGCTTTTGTTTGCGATGAGCGAATAATTTTGATACTTGTAATAAAATAATGGATTGTAAATTCCAATATGAACCGCTCAAATATTGAAACTTGAAATTAATTAGTCAGACTATATAGGGGCTGAAATAAAAAAATCTGCACCCTCTTCACACTGGATTCTGTTCGTGAAAACCGACAACTTTTTAAATATTCAACATTTTCTCGTTGGTAAACAGAAATTGTAACCGAGCGATGTATTACAGAAAGAATACAAAAGACACCAGTTTAAAGATAAATAAAAAAATCTTTTTTTTTTTAACGATCAAGTTTACAGAAAACATCCCAGAACAAATGGGAGGGTGCACGCACCAACAGCCGCTGGGCGCGCTCGACTGGCCACGTTACCCCTCTCTCACAGAAGACTACATTGAAATGTACTGCATTTCCCACTATATCCTATTCCCAAATGTACGTACGTGTTTCGCTAGGCAATGAGATAGTCAGAGCCCATTCACATTTCCCTGACCCTTTCTCCAAATCAATTCCTACATCTAAAAAAGTAGGCATTGATTCCAGGGACGTGCCGGCGTGCCATTCTGGACTCACGTTGGTATGTATCGCGGATGCCTATGGACGACGGCGTCCACTTACCACCAGATAAACAGCACGCTCGTGTGCAGCCTTATTATAAAAAGAAAATCAGTGCTAAGAGGGCGCAGGTATATTTCATTTAAACCCGTATAAATATTTGAAAAAGAAAAAACGGCTGCCAATTCGGACCTTAGAAGCCGTTCAAAATATTAAATGATTTTGTGTTCACAATAATTTTAACTAATAAATGCGAATGTTTGTTAACTAATAAAACTCTGGTACAATCGAACGCTATCAAACGACAATGCCAGATTTTGCCCCATCCAATGTTTAGGACTCGTTCAGGAAGGTGTGAATAATTTAGAAGCAATCAGCCCTTTCATTATCCTGGATATGGGCCTCTATAAAAGACCTTAAAACACCACGTTGGTCAAGTGGGTTGGCGAATGCACTCTATTAGAGGTGATACAGTTTCTCGGGACTGGTGGCAGCAGCAGCAGCAGCATTGTGATCCCTTAGTAGTTGCTTTTTCTTCACACCCGCTGGAGGAAATGTGGTCGTGTTATCTCTATACCGCGCCCTTCAAATTAGGCCGTTTTTAAATGTGTATTATCTGAGCCAATTTCTAGCTTATAATGTTGTTTTTTAAATTTTGCTTGAATACAAGCATGCTCTAACGTGTGCTTTTTGAAATAAAGAAATGAAAAGCGCTCGGGGTTTTCTTGAGTTTTAAACGCTGGATCGCCCGCTTCACTTGGCCCGTGGCTCTATACCTTGGCGTTCCGTCGCTACTACTACCGGGTCCTCCGCATTCTTGCGCGCTTCAGCGCGCGAGCGCAGGTACGTGTGAGAAACCCCTCGTGCTCGGGCGTCATCTCAGGGGGCAACAGCTCCCCTGGTCGTTGGTTGCTGACCTGTGTCAGCTTATGTTGGCCTTGAATATCGCCATCCTGTACTGCCTGACCCCAGGGTGGCGGTGATTGCAGGAGCTCGCGAGGCAGCGGACGTCCGTCCGGCGGCCGCGAGTGCAGAGGCGCTAGATTTCTTAGGTGTGTGTGTGGTCCATTATCGGCGCGGTTGTAAAGGCTCCGCGCCAATTGGACCACGAATTCTTCTATCGAAGGCATCTGCACGTCGCGGGCGATGACGTCATTGCGTACGTAACGCCCCGCTCCTACGATTACACGCAGAGCAACGTTCTGCCTGGACCTGCAGCCGTTTTGCGCTGTGTTTGGGAACACAGCGCGTACCATGCCGGCGCAGCATATGTGAGACGCGAGCGGACGTAGGCTTTATAGACCCTCAGTCGCGTTCGGAGAGGCAGTCGTGATGCCAACACAGGTCTCAGAGTCGCTCGTGCAGCCTTCGCCTGGCGGACCATTTGGTCCACCTGCGGAATCATGCGCAGCGAGCGATCAATGTGGCATCCGAGGTAACGGACAGAGGACTCCCATCCTACGTCCTGACCTCGGAACTTGAGCGGTGGCGGCATGGTACGTTTTAGGCCGGTAAGCAGGGCGGCCGTCTTCGAAACGTTGACGGCCATTCTCCACTTGTCCAGCCAGTCTGGCAGCAGGTCCAGGACACGTTGCATTTTATTGGCAGCAATATTAGCTCTGCGTGAAGATGTAAAGAATGCGCTGTCATCGGCGTATAATGCCAAGACAGCGTCTTCCTCCCACTCCTGCAGCTGGGCATGTAGAGTGGGGATGTTCCGTCGCTGGCCAGCAGAGGTCTGACCGGGGCTGGGGAGTTACTGAGTTGCCGGCACAATCAATGGATACACAATCAACCAGTCATGGCCTGAATTGTCGATCAGCATCTGCCAGCATTCAGTTTTATGGGACTCGAGTTCGGCTTTCACATCTTCTGTGAGTTTTGGCATTGTCATTTGATAAAACATTTTTAATCCTAATTTCACGCGTATCCGTGGCAAACAGTTGACTCCTAATTAAACATATACATAAAAATCAATATATCTAAATATAATTTATGCACCTAATGAATATATTAAAATTTAATTAA
>OU611975.1:8517516-8522777 GCA_914767545.1 Sesia apiformis
TTCCAGGGTCTTCCTAGCACATCTCCTCTTCGCCGCCAGGCCCCAAATCCCGGCCGCGTATGTAATAGTGGGCACAATGACGTGGTGGTATATAGTGCTAATGTTCTCGGGGCTGGCACCCCACGTTGGGCGGGCGTAAATACAGAGCTTATGAAAGAGACGCGTCGCTTTGCCGACAACATATTTAATGTGATGGTTGAACAATAATTTCTCATCTATGATTACGCCGAGTAGTTTAATGTGATTTTCAAAAGCAAGGTGATGACCCTCCATATGAATATTAGCCATCTTGGCCTTAGGAGTGAAAGCAATCGCTTGTGTTTTATCAGGACCGAAAGTCAGCTTGACGCTTCTACCCCAACCCGCTATCACAGCCAGGGCCTGATTAGTCATCTCTTGGAGTTCCTCCATACCTTTGGCCGAGGCGATCAGCAGCACATCATCCGCAAAGGCCTGCAAATGGCATCCAGCCGGTAACGGGGTGTCAAGAAGCTCGTCCAGGATGATGTTCCAAAGTAGGGGACCGCATGCAGAACCCTGAATGCAGCCCTTGTTGGTGCTTTTAGAGACGTTGGAGCCGGCATGGTCTAAGATGACTGTCCGTTCTGCGACATAACTCCGTATGAGTCCATAAATGTTTTTGGGGCAACGGATATGTCGCAGTCTGTGGAATAGGGCGGGCCACCAAGCATTGTCAAAGGCCGCCCTAATGTCAAGAGATACACCTAAGACCAGCCGGTCGGCGGCCTTGGCGTTGCGGATCACCTGGAGAGCAGTGTGTAGAGCAGCAGTGGTGTTGGTCTGCTCCTTGAACCCAAATTGTCGGGAGTTCACGAGGCCGGCTTTGGCAGCATGGTAGGTTACGCGCTTGATGAATAGTTTCTCCAGTAACTTTCCAAAAACTGAGAGCAAGCCAATAGGGCGGAATGAGCCGAGTGAGCAGTAGTCACTCTTTCCCGGTTTAGGTATGATTTTGACATATGCCCTCTTCCACTGTCGTGGGAAGTGCTGTAGAATGAGACATCTGTTCAGAATATCCGTAAGGAGCGTGGGGTAGCAAGCGGCAAACTGCCTGCAAATATCCGCAGTAAGCCCGTCAAGCCCAGGTGCTTTCTTGGGATTCATCCAACGAAGATGTTCAAGCACTTCCCCTTCAGCGAAAGGGGGATCGTCGGCGGTGTCCGGTAGCTCATTGATGTGCAGCCTGAGGTCGTGATGGCGGGGTTCAGAATCGGGAGAGTCGTCGGGGTAAAAGTGCTGCAGGAGGGCAAGTGCGGTTTCTTCGCAGTTGGTGGTAAAGCGATCTCCTATCATCATAGTGGCTGGCGGACGCCTAGGTGTGGTGTCTTTTAAGAGCCTATTAGTGAGCGACCACACGTTTTCCTTGTTCTGAAGCTCGCAGAATTCCCGGAAGCTCTTAGTAGATTCCGCACGAAGCTCCTCTACGTAGAGAGCTCTCTCGGAACGTTGCGACTCCAGCAAGTCGTCGAGTGGGAGACCCCGTTTTTTTGCCCGGTGCAGCTGATGATGGAGTCTAATGACCTGCTTCTTTCTTGCCTCGAGACTATCCGTCCACCAAAGCGGGCGGCGACTGGTGCAAACCCCCTTAACAGGCATGGACTTAACACAGGAAGAGTGGATGATTTTCGTGACTTTGTCGATGAGCGCCTCAAGCTCAAAGGCATCCAAAGTGGGGATGTCTTCCTCGAGAACACTAGAGTTGAACATGATAGTATGTAATGAGTCCTTAAAAAGTGCCCAGTTGGCCTTACTATTGTTATAGCGGAAGGTACTATTATTATTGGGATTAAGGGTGGGGCGTGTTGCGTTAGGTGTGTGAATGTCGGTGTGTAAAGTGAATTCAATGGCGTTGTGCTGAGATGAAGGGCAAAACTCAAGGTTTACCCTCCAACCAGTCACTCGGTCATGAATGTGGGCGTGTGCAAATGTGAGGTCGATAATGGATGAACGACTGCGACCATGAGTGATAGTTTCAAAAGTGGGAGTAGAACCCGAATTACAGCAGTAGAGATCATTGCCTGACGTCAGCTCGGCCACAGCGTTGCCTCTGGGGTTGTTAGTGTTGCTGCCCCAAAAATGGTGCCAGCCATTGAAGTCGCCCCCAATGACAGTGTTTGGGCAGCGGGTGGTTCTGAGGAAAGCATCGATGTGATCCAAAGTGTTAGCCTTGTCAACTCCTGGCTCCAAGTAGACCGAAGCCAGAAGCAATTTTTGGCCTCTGACCATCAGCTGCACAACACAAAAGTTGGGGTTGGAGTATTGCGAAAGGCCCAGCACCTGCCCAAACCGTGTTTTGGTGAGAATGCAAGCTTTAACTTTGTGAGTATGCGGGAATTGGTAGATATTTACACCCTGGATGGGTTTCAACTCGTTGCCGGAGCCTAAATACGGCTCCGACAACAGGGCGATCTGGTGGTCGCCAGCCATGAAAGAAAGGATAAATTCATGTAAACTAAATTTAGAGCGATCAATGTTGCACTGGACTATTTTAATTGTGCCTCTATTAACCATCTTCATGGCTCGCAACCTCGGGCAATTCGGAGACATGGCTGAGTGGCGGACGTCCGCCTTGGTGCCGAACCTTTCATTATGTTTAGAACAATTGATACACTTAACTGTGCCCGGCTTGTTCTTATCCGGGCAACTGTCTCCACTATGAGTCGTGCTAGCGCAATGAGCGCAGGGGCTCTCCTCAGCGGGGCAGCGGCTCTTTGTGTGTCCGAAAAGCAGACACTTGTGACATTGCAGAAATGGAGAGAAGTCACTGACATGTACCTTTTGATGATCGATGCTTACTCTGGACATGGCTACAAGTGTTTTATAAAGTAAAGGGGTAACAAGGAAGATGGCATTATACAAATTGACATTTCTGTTATTCCTCTTAAACCTAAGACGCATATCGTTGTCAGAGGAGAAACCCGCCTGAAGCTCAGCATTTTGCCCTCTGATAACGCCCACCAGCTCCTCCGCCGTTGTCTCCTTAGAGATGCCTTTGAAAATGACCATGGGTCGCAACCTCTTGGCTGGTTCCGCGCTGACATGCTGTGAGCTCTGCAGGCGCATGAGAGTATCATCCCGCTGGGCCGCTGTGTCGAACTCAATGCGGATTTTGTTATTAGAGACGGTTTGAACCCTAGCCGGCGCATAGTTGGACGACTTGTAGGAAATCGACTTCTTAAATGCTACGATTGCTTCCTGACGACTCTTGGGGATAATCTTCGGAGTGACGACAATTGCGGGTCTGGAAGTGGGTAGTGCACTGAGAGATGTTTTCACGGAGGGTGTTCTCGTAGGTGTGATGGCGGCCGCTTGAGCGTAAGAGAACGGGATCACTGGCGGTTGAAGCTGCTGCGCTTTGAATTTAGACAACTCTTCCCGTACACAGGCTATTATTTCTGTTTTTAATTCTCCAGCGTTGATATTACTGACGTGAGGCGCAGCGCTGGAGATTATCGTTTGCAGTATTTTTGTTGATGCGCAAATCTGTTCGGAGGCCTTCGTTATGAGGGTCTTATTGAGAGCAGTGACACTCTTACCCTCTTTCACGGCTTTTGTGATGCAAGAGGTGAGTTTGTCTATAACCGTTTTGAATGAATCAATGTCCTTCACCTCATCGGAGTGAGCCGGTAAATCCGGGCCAATTTCTCTGGGGGGCGGCATCAGGGCTGCATTTGACGCACTTCGCCCGTTCAAGAGATGTGCTGCGGGGGGTGAGATACCATTGGGGGGGGGGGAGAGGGAGGTTGGGGAGGTTTCACTTGTGACACAATGGGGGGGGGGGAGGTTGGGGAGGTTTCACGTGTGACACAATGGGGGGGGGGAGGTTGGGGAGGTTTCACGTGTGACACAATGGGGGGGGGGGGGAGGTTGGGGAGGTTTCACGTGTGACACAATGGGGGGGGGGGGGGGGAGGTTGGGGAGGTTTCACGTGTGACACAATGGGGGGGGGGGGGGGGTTGGGGAGGTTTCACGTGTGACACAATGGGGGGGGGGGGGGAGGTTGGGGAGGTTTCACGTGTGACACAATGGGGGGGGGGGGAGGTTGGGGAGGTTTCACGTGTGACACAATGGGGGGGGGGGGGAGGTTGGGGAGGTTTCACGTGTGACACAATGGGGGGGGGGGGGGAGGTTGGGGAGGTTTCACGTGTGACACAATGGGGGGGGGGGAGGTTGGGGAGGTTTCACGTGTGACACAATGGGGGGGGGGGGGGGAGGTTGGGGAGGTTTCACGTGTGACACAATGGGGGGGGGGGGGGGAGGTTGGGGAGGTTTCCCGTGTGACACAATGGGGGGGGGAGGTTGGGGAGGTTTCACGTGTGACACAAGGGTAGGGAGAGGGTAAAAAGGGGGAAGGGAGCCCCAAGGTACCTGAGTAGGTGGTGCCGCCCACGTTGAGCCCACGGAGCAGCAATTCTTCAACTCCAAACTCTTAGCTGATGTGACGTAATGGTGCGTTTCAAATGTCAAAGTTCAAAGATGTAAATTTCAAATTTTCGTTCGCCCCTTTCGTTTTGACACAAGGTTCACAAATTTTGTTCGAGAAGGCGTATATCAACTGTTTCAGTGTCAAATGTATGGAAATTTCCCTTACAATGATGTCCAGATCCGGATTATGGCATGTAGCTCGGAGACCAGGAGACGTAGACTCCAAGCAAATCCACCAGCGGATAGGCAGACCCTTTGGGCACTGAACAAATCACCAATAACACACACACAGACACTTATTCCCTATTAAAATATTTTTATTATGTGGAGCAAACACAAACGCGTGTTGCCTCTACGGAAGATGGTTCTGTACTGGTTAGGTTAGGTTAGGTTAGGTTAGGTTAGGTTAGGTTAGGTTAGGTTAGGTTAGGTTAGGTTAGGTTAGGTTAGGTTAGGTTAGGTTAGGTTAGGTTAGGTTAGGTTAGGTTAGGTTAGGTTAGGTTAGGTTAGGTTAGGTTAGGTTAGGTTAGGTTAGGTTAGGTTAGGTTAGGTTAGGTTAGGTTAGGTTAGGTTAGGTTAGGTTAGGTTAGGTTAGGTTAGGTTAGGTTAGGTTAGGTTAGGTTAGGTTAGGTTAGGTTAGGTTAGGTTAGGTTAGGTTAGGTTAGGTTAGGTTAGGTTAGGTTAGGTTAGGTTAGGTTAGGTTAGGTTAGGTTAGGTTAGGTTAGGTTAGGTTAGGTTAGGTTAGGTTAGGTTAGGTTAGGTTAGGTTAGGTTAGGTTAGGTTAGGTTAGGTTAGGTTAGGTTAGGTTAGGTTAG
>OU611976.1:5000-7500 GCA_914767545.1 Sesia apiformis
ACCTAACCTAACCTAACCTAACCTAACCTAACCTAACCTAACCTAACCTAACCTAACCTAACCTAACCTAACCTAACCTAACCTAACCTAACCTAACCTAACCTAACCTAACCTAACCTAACCTAACCTAACCTAACCTAACCTAACCTAACCTAACCTAACCTAACCTAACCTAACCTAACCTAACCTAACCTAACCTAACCTAACCTAACCTAACCTAACCTAACCTAACCTAACCTAACCTAACCTAACCTAACCTAACCTAACCTAACCTAACCTAACCTAACCTAACCTAACCTAACCTAACCTAACCTAACCTAACCTAACCTAACCTAACCTAACCTAACCTAACCTAACCTAACCTAACCTAACCTAACCTAACCTAACCTAACCTAACCTAACCTAACCTAACCTAACCTAACCTAACCTAACCTAACCTAACCTAACCTAACCTAACCTAACCTAACCTAACCTAACCTAACCTAACCTAACCTAACCTAACCTAACCTAACCTAACCTAACCTAACCTAACCTAACCTAACCTAACCTAACCTAACCTAACCTAACCTAACCTAACCTAACCTAACCTAACCTAACCTAACCTAACCTAACCTAACCTAACCTAACCTAACCTAACCTAACCTAACCTAACCTAACCTAACCTAACCTAACCTAACCTAACCTAACCTAACCTAACCTAACCTAACCTAACCTAACCTAACCTAACCTAACCTAACCTAACCTAACCTAACCTAACCTAACCTAACCTAACCTAACCTAACCTAACCTAACCTAACCTAACCTAACCTAACCTAACCTAACCTAACCTAACCTAACCTAACCTAACCTAACCTAACCTAACCTAACCTAACCTAACCTAACCTAACCTAACCTAACCTAACCTAACCTAACCTAACCTAACCTAACCTAACCTAACCTAACCTAACCTAACCTAACCTAACCTAACCTAACCTAACCTAACCTAACCTAACCTAACCTAACCTAACCAAATGCAATGGTGCTAACTAGAAAGCTAAAGTTTGACGTGCCACTCCTGAGCATGGGCGGGGTTGACATTGGAATGTCCGACGAGATTAAGATCCTGGGGCTCACAGTAGACAAGAAGCTGAACTTCAACGCCCATATTGCGAACACCTGCAAAAAGGCGTTGAATGTTTACAAGCAATTGTCTAGAGCTGCCAGGATCAGTTGGGGGCTCCACCCAGACATAATACGTATTATATATACGGCAACGGTGGAGCCCATAATCTTGTATGCCGCCAGCGCATGGGCACCGGCTGCCACCAGACTGGGCGTCAAACGGCAGCTGAACGTAGTTCAAAGAGGCTTTGCCCAAAAGCTCTGCAAAGCCTACCGCACTGTCTCCCTAAATTCGGCACTATTACTAGCCGGGATATTACCACTCGACCTCAGGATTCAGGAGGCAGCCGCCCTATATGAGGTCAAGAGAGGGATACCCCGGATGATGCCGAAAGACGGGGAGGTAGAGCGCAGGGTGGCATTTGCAGACACTCCGCATCCGGCAAAACATATGGGTCTACAGTTCATTAACCTGGTAGACCCAAAACAATGCGACGAAATTACAATAGCAGTAAAAATTTTCACCGACGGCTCTAAGATTGAGGGCAAAGTGGGAGCTTCATTATCCGTATGGAAGAATGAAGCCGAAACCAGAGCCCTCAAGCTTAGACTGTCGCCGTACTGCACGGTCTACCAGGCGGAACTGCTAGCCATATGCAGAGCCTCGCGGTATATCCTCCAATGCGGAGAGTCGAGCTTTGGCATTTTCAGCGACTCACGCTCGGCGTTGGAAACAATCGTCAACCCTTGCAGTCCCCACCCTCTAGCCATCGAAACGAGGGCCAACATCCGACATGGTGTACTCCAAAACAAAGAAGTTTCTTTGTTTTGGATTAAAGCACATGCGGGGCTGGAAGGGAATGAGCGCGCTGACCAGCTGGCCAAACTGGCTGCCAGAAACCTGAAAGTGAAGGCAGAGTACGATAGCTACCCGGTTTCATTCATGAAGCGACAGATCCGTAAGGACTCGCTTGATGAATGGAACCGGCGCTACCAAGAAGGTGAAACGGCTGCTGTAACCAAAGCCTTCCTACCGGACGCCATAAGGGCACATGGCATAATCAGAAAGATCCGGATGGAGTCAGTCATCGCTCAGGTGTTAACGGGGCACGGCGGATTCTCCGAGTACTTGAATCGCTTCAAGTGCAAGGAGAGCCCGGCGTGCATCTGTGACCCAGACGTGGCCGAGGGCATATTGCACCTCATTGTTGATTGCCCTGTATATGGAAAGAGAAGGTTTGAAACGGAGATGTTAATGAACCGAAACATAGAGAAGGAAAATCTCGCTGTACTCATGGACGGAGACGACACTCGACACATACTCCTGGAGTTCTGTCGACATGTCGCCAAAGGGGCAATAAACAGAAACAAATAAAATAGCAAGACAGAACGGAAGGAG